>CALSBV010012177.1:5230629-5251307 GCA_943590825.1 Bovichtus diacanthus
CTCTCTCTCTCTCTCTCTCTCTCTCTCTCTCTCTCTCTCTCCCCTCTATACAATCCCCCCTCTGTTTCTCCACCCTCCTTCATTCACTGCATCGTGGTGTGTTGGTATATGGAGGATGTCACCCTCAAGGCCCTACAGGCCTCACATTTCAGCCGGGAGATCATGAGATGTGACAGGATGTGACTTTTCACTTTCCTCTCTTTATCATCTCAGGGATCGTTCTGCAACATGGCTTCAATGCCGCCGAACAGCGAGACAGTCCTCGATGCATTTCTAGTCCAGGGGCTATTGGAGGAATAAAAACAACCCCTGTCAAATACAGTGTGGCTGTCTATGAAGAGTGCATATACATATTATGCATTAAGTGTCTTCAGAGTAAGTACATTTTTCACACAGATTTTGAGCTCCCACAAGGGATTCACTATTATATTGATAGTTTCTTTTTCTGTTAGTATGGAATTATACAGAGGCCATACAGAAAATAGAAAATAATGTGTCCAAATATATTACACTAAAGGGCCCTCTAAATTTGTCCCAAAAAAAAAAAAAAGAAGAAATAACTGGACTTAATTTATATAAGAATCAAAACAATTCTGAATTTTTTTGTCTTTTTTCCTAGTTTGTAAAACATAATTACAGTAACGTTTTGAGGTGAACCCCCCCCCCCATCATACTGGTATTATCATACCAGTATGATGGAGTGTATTACATTTTAAAATTTCATTGCATTTTAACCCTTTAGAGGCACATTTTTATGAGACCGTAACCAACCATTGCATTATCTATCAGCTGTAACAGTACTAGCCACCACATACACACACATACACACATAAACACAAAGATCAGAAAGACACACACACCGCAATCTAAAGCACTCGATCCTTCCCGTTTCCTCGAAGACAGTAAAATATTTGAACATAAGGCAGCGTTTCCTTTATCATGTCCCATAAAAATAGTAATTTGCCGGAACCCCTTGTTGCACAATATGGTAGGCAGTGTGTTTTCCTGATAATGTAGAGATGACAGATAGGTCCATACTGGGAGGTTTCACTTCACTCTGGATACCAGTGTAATAAATTGCACAGGAAAGGGAGGAGGAGAGGAACAGATAGAGCAGGAAGAGAGGAAGATAGGGCAACAGATAGAGACTCCTCCGACGTCTCTCTTCTCTGGCCAGTAGAAGGCTGCACTGTGGGCAGTGATTATACGCTATGAAAATGTAGGATTAATTAGGCCGGCAAGGGAAGGCAACCCTGTCTCATTACTGGCACACTATCCCCCCTCAAAGATATCACCGCTAACATGGCCATCGCACTAATGCCAGCAGACAAAGTCCTCTCTTTTCTGCCCATCGCCCTTATTATCTTATTTAAGGCCACTTAAGGAGCGCCCCAAAGGTGGACGACACTGCACATTCTCCTCACTGTACATTGCCTTAATCAGAGCCTAGCCTTTGCTTTCACCTAAAGTTATAGAGAAACATTTTTTATGTTTTTCAGAGAAGAGAGAGTTTCCTTTTCAGCTTACATGTGTGATTGGGTGGAGCGGGGACAATGGTGGCACAGTTTACACTTTGTCACAGGAATAATTAGTCTATGGAGACTTTGCCCTCACTGTGTTGATCCTCTGTTCTGCTCGCTTTATCCATTTTCATAGATAACGTGTCACACGGCCGGAGTCTTCCCCCTCCCCATAACATCTGTGATTCTCCATCATACACTGTTCATCTTCTTCCAGGTCTTTATCTTTCTTTTTTCCTCAAATGTTTCACATCAAGGAGGAGTGATTTTTTTTTAACACAGCCGCAGTGCAGAGGATGTGGAACTTTTCTGTATCTTTTATTGTGTGATTTGAAATGATCATTAAGGTGATAAACTGTAAAATCTTCTTCTTTTTTTTCCTGTGGTAGCAAGTGGTAACAGATGATCTGCTATTTTGATATATCGATTTATTGTTACAATTTTTTTTACAAGCAAAATTGCCAAAAGATTGCTGGTTTCAGCTTCTCAAATGTAATGATTTGATTTATTTCTTTGTCATTTATGATAATAAATGTCATTCTGGTTCTGTACTGTTGGCCTTATGGAAGGAGCTATTTGAATTAGTCACCTTGGGCCCGAAAAATCATAGCAGGCAATTTTTATTATTTTACAACTCATCAAGATTAGTTTTTTAAAATTATTTACACTATGTTGTTTTTCTTTGTAAATACTAGTAGACAGGACATTTAATAATTTATAATTAATATTAATAGTGTAATCTTATATTAGAATAGAATAGAATATATTCTTTATATAGAATATATATTTTAAAGTTTCAGAAACAGAATCTGGATTATTTGTCAAGTAAGTTTTCACATGCAAGGAAATTTGCTTTAGTGTATTGGTGCATAACATAAACATACTAAGAGAAAATGAAATCAAAAGTACAAAAATCAAATTGCAAAAATCTAGAAATATAAATGTAGAATAGAAGACAATTCCAATAAAAATATGAAAGAATACTATAAAAGCGTGCTCAATATATCTTAGTTAAATTGAAAGAGCTGTGCAGTTTGTTGCTGTATTTTTTATATAAAAAGGCATTGTTCCTTTAATTAAATAAAAATTTATTGCTAAAGGTTAATTATGCAAATTATCCTTTAGGTAGGCTAAATGTCATTTAACGTAAGAGTGTGAGCCAATCTTAAAACAACATGTCCTCCTGTGTGGAAGGTGCCTGTTGGCTTCCTAAGGTTATTGATAGGTCTGTGGTTAGAAGGCAACGAGACACAATGATGTTGAGGGCTGCCACTTGTGCGTGATGCTCAAAGATTATGACCTTGTTGCCCTGTGTACCAAACCAATTGCAACACGTTGTGGAGCCGACATAACGAAACCTAATTAGATTGTTGAGTCAATCAGCATCCCACAGGTACATAACACGGCTGTACAGAACAACAAACCTGTGTAATTGCCCTGAACATGATTGCACCTCTCAACAGGACTGAGTGCTTCAAACACACTTGTTTTTGTTTTTGATTGCAAAGTCGTTACGTGTGATAATTGTGGCGTGCAAAACCTGTTTGAGCGAATGTCAGCCTCGAGATGGAAGTTTAAATTGATACACATTCAGCGCAATAAATGACATTGTTCCCACTGCACACGCACCAAGCTCTTTGCCTTGGAAATAAAACAGCTTCCGTGTGTTCGCCTAACACTGCTGTTTATAACTGCTGCGAGAGTCTCACCTCCTCCGAGCCAGACTTAGCCGAACATAATTACCCAGAGCGCTCCGCGATAACGCCTACTGTCACTCCTCATTTACAAGGCCTGCTGGAACTCCACTCAATTAAGTAATAAAACATGTTCTCTACTATTACCCTCTATCACATGAACATTTCAATAGTGCACATCCATAATTGACGCGAGCTGCTCTCCTTTTAAATTGGCAAGAGAGTTGTGTGAAGAGGAGAGGAACATCATTTAGTCAAAATGTTGCTGTGTTGGTTCGGGATTATTCAGCTGCAGAAGTTGACATCTTTTACTCGGTTAAAGCTCATCTTAACTTCTTAATAAATGTCACTACTGCAGGTTCACCTGCTAGTCAGAAGCTGTAAATACATTTCCATTTTGCTACTTAATTATAACAGATTGGTTCATGAAAGCCTGCATTTGTTTTTCTTAACACCGGGCATACAGGGTTTGTTTCAGGAAAAATCTTCTATTGTTGAATAAAGAAAAGATTATCACCCACAGAAGGAGGCGTCTTCAACACAATTGTTTTGAAATTGACTGACTGATTGAAACATCTCTCTTCATATGAACATGTGATACTACTGGATATGTTTAATGAACTTGAGCTTCAAAATCAGAATCCGGTTTACTGCTAAGTAGGTTTTCACATACAAGGAATTTGTTTTGGTGTATTGGTGCATATGAGAAATGAAAATGAGAAATAAAAGCAAGTATTGTAAAAATCAAGAAACATAAATATAGAATAGAAGAACATTTTAAATAAAAAAAAAATACTATACAATATGTAGAATATATCTGAATTAAAAGTGGAAGAGCTGTGCAGTATTTCAACATATCCTATGGTTAGTATGATATCTTACCAAAACGTATTCCTAATTTTTCATGCATTCTCCCACGAATGTCCAGCAACACTTGTCAATTGCAAAACAGTCTTTTCAAAATAAACTTCCGTCTTCACAGGAAAAACAACTTGGTTAGGTTTAGGAAAAGATTGTGGTTTGGGTTAAAATAAATACAGAAGTGGTGCTACTTAAGTACAGAATTTACATGACAACTAAATCAATTCTGGTTTCACACGAGACACAAACAACAGTCTCCTGGGTGAAAGTCCGGTGTTTTTATGGACCTACACATCCACCACAACCCTCCTCCCTATGATGACTTTTCACTTTTTATACTTTCTTGTTCACAATTACGTGGATACGATATGAGTTGATTTCGTAGGATATATACGAATCACTTTTCTACGAACTACGAGCTACGAACAGTGTATGAGAACAGCTGGAGTGTTTAGAAGTGGTAGTTTTGTGCACCAATGTTCAAAATTGTTCAATGTGCAAAGATTCACGGTACGAAGTATAAAAAGAATATGCAATGTACAGTCCCAAAGACGTGTGTTAATGTAACACATGTAGACAGATGTGAAGATGTTAATGCATCATTGATTTTCTGTGCCACAGTAGATTTAAAAAATAAAAAAAAAACACCATGAAAAAAGCAACATGGGATCTCACTAAGAGTAATGAAAATGTCTTCTCAGTATTTCTCACCAACTTGTTGTTGTAATGTGCCTCCTCTGGAGAGTCAGCAAACTGTGATTTCTGCTGTTGCTGTACCAGAGAAAGAAGAAAAAAAGTGTGTTGGAACCCGGTATTTGTGGTCTGATGTAAATATTGCTTGGTCCCCAAATGCCGACCGGTACTCCTGCCTGGCCAGTTGTGACCTGACTACAAGAGGAGAAATGTAGCCTGATGCAAACGATGAGCTGGCCTGCAGTCAGAGCCCTTAAGTCGACCCTGAGGCAGTTAGCTAACTCCCAGACTGCCACGTACGGTACTGTGGATGCACTGTAGTTGCACTATAGCTGTACTGTAGCTGCTGTGCTCAATGTTTTTTCCACTAGGTGCTCTCCAAGGAACCCCCTCCCTCCCTCACCCCCACTCGCCTGCAGTGAGGTCTGAGGCCACCACTACAGGCAGCTGCCACACCTCTGCTGAGGCAAGAGGCTCCTCTATGAAGTGGGGTAACATTTCAGATGTGTTGCCTTAAACACCCAAGGGAGACACTATTTGGAGGAAGGACATCAGCA
This sequence comes from Bovichtus diacanthus, assembly GCA_943590825.1. NCBI lineage: Eukaryota > Metazoa > Chordata > Actinopteri > Perciformes > Bovichtidae > Bovichtus > Bovichtus diacanthus. Next base: position 5,235,955 of record CALSBV010012177.1, read on the forward strand.
TAAAGGAAGACAGATAATAATGTACTGCTAATCACGTGGGTGGATATATATATATATATATATATATATATTTGGCTTGTTATTACATTTTCATCAATTATGACAAGCTAGATCAGGATCTTATCGCTGATGTACATTATGTCTTCATCCCAGTTTCATGTTTCAAGTCTGCAGCCTGGAATACAGTACATTAGGTGTCATGTAGTTGCTCTTTTGTGCGCTTTCGTTTATAGGACAAACTCTTTTGATCATGCCATGCAACATGGTGTTAAGTGTCAGAGATGAGCGACTGGCTCTTGTTTTCTATTCTTACTTGGGGCACAGTATTAAATCCTCAGAATACAATGACTGCTTTTGTGCACACTGAGTGGCTATTCTTGTTTTATTCATTCTTCCGGGATGAAGCAATGCATATAAAAGCATACATTTTCATTGTTTAATACGTTTTGCTCCAAAGTTTTGTTATTATTGGGGTGTGTGTGGCACAGTGAAAGAGACTCACGTGTCCTCACAAGAAAGATGTTTGATGAAGAGTGACATGTATGGCTGTCCACGACTAAAGAAATTCTTAGTCGACTAACACTCATACGAATCCAAAATCTTGTGTTTACCAGAGATAAGTAATTTAGCATGAATAAAGCAATAAAAAATTACTAATCCACTCAAGAAATCTTAGTTGACTAAGACCAAAGACAACCAATTGAGGACTGATCGACTAAGAGGGGGCAGCCCTAGTGACTTGTGGGCTATGCAACTTAGATACTGTAAAAGCTTTCTCCATTTTGAAATTTCTGGTTCTCTTTGTTCCCTCAAAGGTCAAAATTCTTTGGCTTTCATTTGTCAATGTTGCAAATTGTAAATCAAGGTTCAGAAAAGTTATTCGCCCACGTGAGCAAATCCACTGACCTGCAGCCATTCCATTGAAATGAGCTGTTTTCAGCCTGAAAAGTTAAATCATAAATGCAACGAATGTGCATATACGCCCTGAGAAATTAAAGTGTACTGTATATGTGTGGTTGCACACGTGTACGTCTCCTGTCACTGGGTGTCTGTTGTCCTGTTTTAACCAAATGAATGAGTACCAGTTCATTTTTCTATTCATGTGCATTCGTGTCTGTGTACATGTCTGTGTTATGGGATCTACCCACTGATTACTGAGGGCGAGTCTCAGCCTTTGGGAGCGCAGTGAAGGACTGGCTAAGCTCTCGGAGATGTCAGTGGCGTTTAACGTGGAGGGGAAAGCCTCTGCAGTGTCGCCCACTGAACCGGACCCTGACTTCTGCGTGTTTGTGTTGGACGTCAGCGCGCCGGCGCTTGACGCTGAGCAGAACCCCAGACCTCGGCCAACACAGTGCAAGGGGAAGGGGCGGAAGAACCTGGGGCATGCTGGGTAACGAGATCTGGTGAGAGCAGGGGCTGGATCATGGCAACCTGCCACTCTCTATGGATGTCAGAGTTTCTGGTCACTATTCTACCTTCTGTACCCCACATCATTTATTCGTTTGAGTCCGAGAGATGAGACAGTGGCTGACATACGACCAAGGCAGAATCAAAGCTGAAAGCAACAAAATACATTTAATATTATTGAGTGTCTTGCAATTTTTTAATGATTTAAGTGCTCGATTGTTTATTCTCTTGCTTACAGAAAATGTATTTACCTCAACTGCAGAGAGAATGATCTTTATTTGATACAGTATGATTTGTACTTGAAGCATATTTAGCTTTCTCTGTTGTCCTAATAAATTTAGCATAATGTACATTGGCCTCTTACTGCAACAACAATATAGCCATGTCATATTCACCACTCCACCATTCCAGTTTCTTTTTTTAATACAAATACTGTTCTCATTCACTAATATACTGCAGTCAATTACATTTTTGTGTTTTATTTTTTTTTTTCGTTCCGTGTTAAACTGCCGTAGATGAAGCCAATCCCTTCCTCCAGAAGTGTTTCACATTAAAAGCCTTCTAGCAGCTCCCAGAGCATTATCCTCCCATTTCCTCAAAGGCTTTTAATGTAGAACCTCAGCAGGAAGTGATCATTTTAACAAACAAAATCATTTTAAAGTGAAGTAGGAGTGATTGGAAAAAGATATTTGTCAAACCGATCAGCCTTTAGTGACTGGCCTTCATTTGTTTACCCTATTAACAGTCATTCAAATTTCTTTTAAACTCGCATAGTAAGAGAAATTTAAATCTTCTAAACTGACATTGTACTTTCGCAAAAAATAAAATACTAGCATGGTATATTCAAAACAAAATACAGCTATTAGGCACATTAGAAATCAGTATTCTATTATTATTCATAGCCACTAAAGAATATAAAGACGGTGAAATTGCTTGTGCTCCCCATGATAACAAGCCGCTAATGACAGTAAGTATTAACAAAACCCCACAGCTTCTTGACATGTTAAAGCCGGGTTAAAGAATGACACACAAACACACACACACACATACACGTATGCACGTCAGCTCAGGAGACGCTAAGGTAGTGGCACAGGCGGGAGAGAAAGTGAGGATCTGGGGCCGTGGCAGGAATCAGCATGGCATGACAAGGCTCCTATTACATCTCATGTCAGCTCATAAACTAATGGAGGCATTAGCGTAGCTTATACTATGACTGTGAGTCATTGGAGATGATATATAATTTAGAGAATCTGTAAATCGGCCCTTAAAACAGCGATTTCCAGTTTACAAAGCTCTTGTTGATGAGAGCATCTCTCTCACACACACACACACACACACAAACACGCACTCGCACACACACACACACACACACTCACACACACACACTCACACACACACACTCACATGCAAACACGTACACATACTTGCATCAGGAGGCTAATTACTGTAGCTCATGCGTTACTGATACCATCTCTTATTTTTCTCCTCTTCCATGTCTAATAGTTGTGACAGTAAATGAAGAATGCCTGGGGGGGCATTTTCATTGTGACACATTTAAGAACGCTTGCAAAACACGTGACTTGAGTGCATGCATGTGTGCGTGCAGCTTTTTTGCGTGCCTCTTTACAATTCTTCAAAGTGCCGTCACGAAACACAAACACGCTCGAGCTTGATACGATCTGTTCAAAATCTCCATCAAAGAATCACCATTAATTGTCATCTGTCACAGCTGAAGCGGGCAGCACGGTTGCATTTCGATCAAGAGAAAAAGCGGCTGATAGGCTGTGACGGCTCCAGGGTGCGCCTGGCGCCTCGGGGGCATCACTTTGCCCAGAATCAAGCCTTCATTGTGGGGGAAGGAGCTCTCAGGGCCCCCTTCTAATCTGACGCCCATTCTCCTCTCTGACTCACCTGCAGGAGGGAGCTCACTGCTCACAATCAACTCCCTCTTTCTCTTCCCCCCTCTCCTCCTCCTGCCTCCTCCTTTTAATCCCCCATCCATCCATCTATCGCTCTCTTCTCACAGGTGCTTTCCTCCATGTCCTCCACACTTGTTCACAATTAGCAGCTTTCACTTTTAAGGGGGAACATTTCCGTTCTTTTGGAAAATTCCCTTTCAGGCCTTTTATTTTGTCCTCTCTGGATTTGTCTCACCCTCCTTCTCTCTACTTCTTCTTTTTTTTCTGTCCTTTCTTTTTTCCTTGCCCTCCTTCCATTCCCTCTCCTCCCTCCCCTTTCTGCTATACCTATCTATCTATAGTCCGGCAGATGCTGTCCCATTTGTACTCTGCCCCATGACATTCCTACGGGGGATTGCTTAAGGATTCAAGAGCCTCGGTGCTCATGGATCACAATGACACTTGGTCAGCATCAGCAGATTATGAACTATAGGAGCCTGACACCCCACCATTGTTCCTCCATCTAAATATGAACAATAAGGCCCATCCGACGCCCACGCTGACAGCTTATTCGCTCTTATCACTCCTGTGGAGTCGCCCGGCATGATCTGGGGTGCCTCCCCCTTTCTCTCCTCCTCCTATGTACATGCCCCCCCCCTTACCTCCACTCAATCCCTCCCCCCCCCCGCATGCTCCAGCCTCTTCTTAGCCCAGCCACAGGGCAGGGGTGGAGGGACTGAGCGAGAAAGGAAGGGGAAGGAGGGAAGGGGCTGTGAGCAGATAGAAAAGCTTGCAGAAATATACAAGTGATGGTTGGAAGATCAGCTGGAGGATTCCCTTATCTAAAAAAAACTAGGGTGTCAATGTTTTGTTCCTACTTTGGCACGGGGGAAGGATTCAAATTCAGTCAAACCTCACAGCCCAAAACTTTTATACTGTGCTGTTATGGAACATATTAAAGCAGTATGGAAGAGCTGGTGGGGCATCTTGGTGGCTCACTTGACTAATGTACTTATAATTGCAGCGCCCTGGGTTTGATTCTGGCTCAAAACCTTTGTCTCATGTCATTAATGTCTCTTCTCTCTAATTTCTTGTCACTGCCAACTGTCAGTTGAAGCCAAAAGTCAAATACTGTTTGAACTGCCGGAGAAAATATTTTTGATACTAGCTGCTATGGACTCCTGCGAACTTTGGCTCAACTTTCAACTCAAGAGCTACAATATACTGTATTCAACACAACTGTATCCTTGACATGGAAGACGAAACACCAGATAGAGAAATTCTTTTTTTATATCAATTGAGAAGATTTTTAAAGGAATCACTTTCTGCCAGATGTGTTTGTGGCAACTACAGTAGGGTTAAGGTTAAGAGAAAGATTGTGGTGATGGCAAATGGAATATGGCAAGGGTATGGTTAGGGGTAGGCAACTAAAACACATGGTTATAGGGCCGTCCTCACCAAAAAAGATAACTATAACAATAACTATAAATACATGCTTGGAAAAATCTTTCTGACTCAAGTGGATAGCAGGGTCCACACCACAAATATAACGACAACGACTGTGAACTATAGAAATACCGACCAATCAAAATCCACTCGACTTTATAGGACGTCAGTTCAACATGGCAGATGACATTGCTTGGAGACTCAACCGTCATAACTACGTTATTTTCTGTTTAACAAAGGCAAGAAGGGCAATCAAGTCATTTATAAACGTTGAGTCTGCCATTTCTGACCAGGAAAACGAAAGCGAAGAACTGATGATTATTATTGAACAGCTGGAGTGTGCAGTGCGTTCATCCTTATCGTTATAGTTATTGTTCTTGGTGTGGTGGCTAGGGAAAGATCGTTACGGATGATAAAAACCTGATCTGCAGTGTCCTGTCTGAACGTATAGGATGCGCTACATGCCCTTCCACCACCCTGATCTTCACACCTTTATTTGCTATATATAAAGCACACTATTTCCTGGCACTGAGCGTTGGTGCAGAATCGTCCACTATGGATTGATATTGGGTTGTTCCACATCATATTAACCGAATATCAGCAGGGTTTGGTTAATGGACTGTTTCTCCAACCACGACACTACCCTGCCACCGATCTGCACGTCTCTGTCACCGTCACAACTTCACAACCTCCACCAGCTTTTTAATGAGACCGGCCGAGTTCCCTGTTGACAGCCCACCTTCTACATAAAGAACAGGAAAAGAGAGAGAGAGTACGATGGGTTGCTGAAGAAGAGGAGGAGAGCAGTGTGGAGAGAAGGAGGAGGAGAGCAGTGGAGAGTGGCGAGGCTTTCTGAGCGGAGCAGGAATTAACAGGGCCCCAGGGACGGCCAGATCAGAGCCGGGTCCCCAGAGAGCACTTACCACAGGGGCCCCCCACGCTTGTTACAGCAAGGCAGGGGCCACTAGGGGACTCCCAGGGCTACACTTCACAAATGCGGGGCTCAATTCACCATGCAAGATGGTTAAAAGGGAGACGGTCAGGGTGGCTGGGAAGGGAGCACACCGCAATTATGTCCTGCTTTGAAATGCCCAGCTATGTGAAAACCAGAGAAATTATAACAAGCTCAGATATGTTTAAGATCAATTTGGGAATAAATCCTTGCAAATGACGTATTCCTCTTCTCTGAGGACATTATACTCAAAGGCTAACTCCCATGTAGAGGTTTTTTAAGAGGGCTGAAATGCCAACCAGATCTTTGGGAATGAGGGAATTAGCCAATAATATGAGTCCTGTTGAATGACACAGACACCACCCATTGGCAGCATCATAAATTTGTGACTGCACTTCTCCAGTGGCATTGTCATGAGTACTATCACATCTAATCCATTATCGGTGACACTAAAACTCAATCCAGCAAATGAGATCACCCTGCGAGTTGAGGGCTGACTTTTTCGTTGTACATTAGAAGGCAGAAGCTGGAGACAGAAAAAGAAAGGTAATAGACATGAGGGGGTGACTAAGAGAAAGGCCTGCTGCAAAATAAAACTTTCCTCATGCACGGAGATGTTTGACATTCTCATTTTAGTCACATCATTTTAATAGCAAAGATACAAACACACATGGGCCCATTTATAAACAGTTCACGTAATGACGATAGTCCAACTGGACTGGAATGTAAGTGTAATAAATGAAAACAGAGTTGTGTTGCAAGGGCAATCTGTGGGATCTTTTTTTCTAATGAAAGCTGTCACATCTGACCTAAGAAAAGTATTTTTCTGGTTTCTCTTGGTGGAACAACATCAGGCAGTTAGTAAAGCTGTAGCTTTCAGCAAAGTTTTCAGCAGCATCAATAGCCACAGGATGGGGCTTCACTGTGTTAAATTAGTAAAGAACACCAACAGTTTTGTTTCCATCCAACTGACAAAGACATTTTCAACAACCTTTTGAAATTGTGCAATATTAATGACATCTGAATTGGGTTTCCGCCAGCCGAGTTGTGGTCAATCAATCAGCTTTGTGAATGTCAAAAAATGCGCATCCGCAAGAATAATGAAACAAGCCCTTCAAGATTGGATTAATATTGGTCAGTTGTTGTTGTTGTTCCTCCACGTCAGAAAACGTTAGACAGTTTATTGTTAACAAAATACAAAAAGTCACAATGTACTTGGAAATGTTCATTGTGATATTCATTTTGACTAGATATTGGAGACACAATAGGTATGATATTTGTTGACCGATGGGCTATAAACTGCTCATGTTTTCATATCAGGTAGGTATTAAAAAACTTTTGCTCTCTGCTTTCTATTGTTTTTAGCTTTGCTAGCAGAATGGCTCTCAGAATGACAATGGTGGTCGATCGGTCCAACGCCTTTGTTTGGATTGAAATATTTCAACAACTTTTGAATGGATCACTATGAGCTTCAAATTTGTAGTTTTAAGTGACTCAACAACTATTGGATGGATTGCCATGACATTTGGTACAGACATTCACTACTCCCTTAAGAATTGATTTTAATAACTTTGCTGATCTCAAAATTTTGACCTGAATCCATCATATGGTCAAAATGTTTATTTGCTGAATACTTTGCTTTATCACCAAATAATTGCTAAACTTTTTCCCATCCCCATCAGATGTACTTGTGTTATTAAGCCAATTTTAGCACGTTAACACGCTAAACTAAAATTGTGAACACGGTGAACATAAAAACCTGGTAATCATGAACATGTTAGCATGATCAACACTGCTGTGCCTTAGCCTCACAGAGCTGCTAGCATGGCTGTAGCCTGTTACTCTTGTTCTTTTATTTTCTTTAACAGAACCCAAAAGAATCCAAGGAATATATCTTGCAGTATATTGAAGTTTGTGCATTAGTACTATATGTATTATTGTCGTATAATGATCTCTATAATCTTACCTAACAATTGACAAAGTGACAAACTTTTAACATTTATGTTCCAGTAAATATTCATGGAAACTGATTTAACGTGATATCAGAGATGAATATACAGTAGATTACAGTTTTAGTCAACTCCTGATCTCTTTGCTTCCTTTTGGTGCATTCAGCATTGGCACAAGTTGTTTATTTCTCTTTGCTGTATGCTGTGAGTATTTACTTCAGGAGTGACCCAACTTTTTTATCAAGTGAAACATTCCATTTTCACCTTTTCATGAAATATTTTTTTGAATCAAGAAAACCTTTCATACCATTTTTTTCTCGCTCTTCATCTGTCACGCTGTTTGTTTTGATAAAATGAATATACCAACAGAATTAACCCCTATATGGCAGGACTGACATGAAGCAGATGGCGGCAGCAGCTCTGTAGAAAGGTGTTATCGCAGGCTGACAGTGAAGATCTGCTATTTAAACAGAGTGGCGTGTTGGCGCAGGGTAGCGTGCCGACTTCTCCGAATCTGTACACGTGAATCAGACTCTGTGAAGGCCGCTGATATAAAATTGAGGATGTCAAATTGTTTAATTCAAGAGGGTAGATTTAAGGCATAACATTTTCTTACCCTCAAGAGGTCTATATAATTTTAAATATTGTAAATCTAAATGAAGAAGAAACTAAACTGGAACTGCTTCGAGGGCATTTCAGCTCAATCCAATTTCAAGTTTCTCCTCCATGATGTGCATGGTGTTGAAAAAGTGATGCTCTTGTAAGGGCAGAGGGAATAGGTCTCCCACTGATCCACCCTTTGCCTCATCATTTACTTTCCCTTCTGCTGGAGATACTCTGTCTTTCACTCCGTCTTTTTTTATGTTTTGAAGTGCTATTCCTCAGTGTTGTGTGCCTAATTAAAAAGCACTTACAGTTGTTTCTGGTTCAAGGTTGAAACGTTGCTATCTCATCATCGAGAGCTAATCAGATCCCTTTTCAATCACGACTTCTCCTTAATGAAGTGCTGAAGACGGTCAATGGGACTGCCTGCCTGGAGTTTTATTTTGTTCTTTTTTTTTTGGGGGTGGGGGGGTAAGCTGGTGTGTATGTGTGGGATAGAGTGGGCTGTCAATTTCTGTCAGGCGCTGAGGTGTGTGTGGCAGTGAGTCTATGGCAGGGAGAGCAGGGAGGGGGGGTGGGCGCTAGGCAGGGATTAACGTGATCAAAGACACAAATGCAGAGCCACATAGGAAAAGTAAGAGAAAGGGAGAAGAGCCATGCCGGGCTCCCCACATAGCACCCCCCCCCCTCTCTCCCCCCCACCCCTCCTCCTCCTTTTTCCACAATAACTCCCATGGAAGAGATGAACCGTTACTGAACCGTGGCTTCCCCTGCACTCCACCTCTGCCTCAAACAACTATCGATTTACAGCAAGAAAAAAAATGACAAAAACAAACATTGGATTCCGACTGTACATGCGACGGGAGTACGTGGCCTATCGATGTTAGCATGTACACACCAGGATTCGAGGTTCTAGCAAGCAGGGCACATGTAGAGGGAGACAGACAGGAAATAAACAAACAAGTCGGGTTTAATAGAATTGTACCTGCAGCCCCGAGGACACGCACACACACACAAGCAGAGCATATCAGCCGGCATGCTAATACTGCCAAAGGGAAGCCAAAACTAATAGCAGAGACATTAAGGAAATTATCCCCAGGCTGATATGTTTTCTATAGATGGCGACTAAACAGAATTGCTATATTTATCATACTCAGGGAAACAGAGAGAGAGAGAGAGAGAGAGAGAGAGAGAGAGAGAGAGAAAGAGAGAGAGAGAGAGAGAGAGAGAGAGAGAGAGAGAGAGAGAGAGAGAGAGAAAGACAGAGCCCCGTCCACACTCCTGTCCCTCTCAGTTGTCCCCAGGAGAGTGATGAGAGTTGCCCCCGGGAGAGGGTGCAAGTTACTGTTTCTATGTAGGAGAGGATGTGTGTGTGTGTGTGTGTCTCATCCAACACACCCAACACACTGAGCAATGCTACAACGTTAAAATACCACATTACAAGTACACATTCAAAGTGAAAGTACAGAGGCACAGTGGTGGAAGAAGTACTCAGATCCTTAATTTAAGTAAAAGTACTAATGCCACACTGTGAACAACAAGTATCAGCTTAATTTACTTTAAGTATGAAACGTATTCATTGTGCAGTAAAATGTTCGCTGTCAGTGTTTTACTGTTTTATATATATATATATATATATATATATATGATGTTTTTAGGTTAATATTACTGCTGCATTAATGTCTATGTTGTACAGTATTTTACTGCTGGAGGTATTTATGGTTGTGCTGATTTTAACTCCTTTCTATACTGTTGGGTAGTTTTTTTAATTATATTCTATAACATCCTCACATGTTTGTAGCGTCGCTGTCCTGTGAGAACCACGTAGCTCTAAAAAGTGAACTTATCATTAGCTCAGAAAAAAGCCCTGTTTTCAGCTTTGTGACCATGCAGTTTCCAGCTGATCCAAGAGGGTTTTAAAATAGTTTATGTAGATTAGGCAGAAGTGTAAAGTAACATAATATAGAAATACTCAAGTATGTAAAGTACAGTACTTGAGTTAATGTACTTAGTTACATTCCACCACTGCAGAAGCATTAGCCTTTTAGCACCAACTGAGATCCTTTAGGGACTCATGTCACTAAAATAAACCAGGTACAGTTCATGGCAGAATATGCAACTGAAACTGTGGGTGAAAGCAAAATGTGCTTTAACTGACTGAAACCAGAGGAAAACTGTAGACACAACACTTACGTCGATCTCATCACATTTGAGGTTTATTTTAAGGTTTATATGACAAAATTGTAGCAAACCGTTGCCTATGTACACATCCTGCAGATACAAAGCAACATTAGCATTTCTTTGGAATCGTGTTTCTGGCCGTCTGATGAATCCAAAATTAAAATTTTTTATCTCTTCGTATTATTATTATTTAAGTATTGTTAGTACTGATGTATTAAACAGTATTTTAATGTTAGAGTGGAGCTAATTTGAACTATTTGACATATTTCTGGGTAGTTTGATCTATAGCACTGCATCCTAATTTATATTGTGTCCGATTATGTGTTGCGAGGTAACTAGTAACTACAGCAGTACATTATTACCTATTGGTGATAAAGAAGTGAAATTATTGCTGTGGATTTTTTTCTTCTTCAGTAGTTACACTCTAACTGTTACTTAATACTTTAATGTGTTTCTTCCGCACTTGCTCACTTCTTTACCCTCGTGTCTCCACAAGAGCCCACGTCCCCCCCCCCCTGCCCTTTTCCGGCTCTCCAATTAAGCCTCAGCAGCAGGTTTCCATCAGCCGTCTGGTCGTCTGCAGCAGAGGCCTGTCAGGAAATGAACTCATCACTGGGTGACAGCTGCTAATTTCTCTCTCTTCCATGTCACACGAGTGGCCTGCTGCAGTTAATAATGAGCCATCCAGCCCTGATTAGGGACACACACGAAGAGGGTGGAGATGCACACAATACAGTACACAATCACTCAGTCAGACATGTAGAATAATGTGTGAGCGTGGACGCAGGAGGACATTCCTATTGAGAACAAAAACACCAACACACACAGTGAACTGGGGATGTTAGCGGAGGGCATGAACCCAGTTTAGCTCAGGTCGCTTTACTCTATGCACCCTATATGCACCCTGTGGTACATATAGATGTTAGTCAAACACATACAAAACACTTGTATGTGATGAATCAATATAATACCAGTAAAAATATTATCTGAATTTCAGTGAAATGTCTACACTTCATGAAGAGAATCTAGTATTTGTTTAAAATGTTGATATATGTAAAGCAGTGGTCGGGAACCCCGTAAGAGGTCATAAAAGGATTCTGAGGGTCGCCAGACTATCATTGAAAAGAACAAAAACAATTGTGCTAAATAAAAGACTTTTTTTTTTTTTTTCCTCCTCCTACCTCCTTTCTTCTTTTTTCTTACCTCTAAAAATTATTCTAAAAGTCACACTTTGGTTGATATAGTCATATCGCAAACTATTGATCATGAGTAGACAAGGCTAAGTGCCAGATGATTCTAGCGGAAATTAAAAAAAATATTATATATTTAAATAGCTGTTTATGTTGTTTTGTTTGTGAGGTAAAATGCTCTTTAAATATGTAGGAACCGTAATTATTAATTATGCTAGTACCATTTTGCATCTTAACAATACAATATAACACAATAAGTGTTTGCCCCTCGTTTTGGCCCTCTAAAGGAAAAAGTTTGGGCACCTATACTTTTAAGTAGGTTTCTTTTAAGCCAAAGAAGGGACATAATGTGGAAATCTCACTTTTTCAGTGCTTGTGCACATATATCGGCAGTGGCTACCAACCCAGAAACTGTTAAACAAGATAACTCAATAAGTCCGTTTTCTTTTGTGGGCTTCCAAGTTCAGAAAACATTGGAATTCAACAAGCCTTTCAGATTTGGCTTTCCTTCCTCATTAGAGAGTATCTTCACCCACGGTTGAAGAACCACTATTGCAAAGGTGCAAGCCAATCGGAGCATCTCAGGAGGGGAGCTTGAAGATTTGGGCGCAAAAACTGCAGTTTCAGACAGAGGGCTAATACAGGTATATTCAGACAGACAGCATAGGAAAAAAATTTGTTTTTTGAACATTAAAGCTCGTTAACATGTTCTTGTAGAAACCCACAACACAAAAAGAAGCATAATATGTCCCCTTTAAAAGACGCATCTATATTGCAGTTCATCATGAAATGCAAACTAATTCAGCTCACATGGACTATTTTAAAGTTTAACCCCCTCCCACCACCACACACTCACAACTGTCATTATTTTTGCTATTAATCCTGAATAACATTTAGCAATTTCATAAATTGCCAGGCATTTAAATGTTATTGTTGCATCTTTTACGACTCAGTGGGTGTCAACAAACTTTGGTTCCCGCTCACTGGCACGTATGGATGCTCACAGAGAATCTCTCAGACCTCTGTTAAATGGGCCTATCTTTGCTGAATGGAGAAGAAAAAAAAAAGGAGCATGAAAAGACTGCGTGAGTTTATAAATGCAACACGGGGCTGAGAGCAGGAGACAAAGACGGTCTGAAAGGCAGACAGGTGTTGTGTGAAATTACAGGCTCCCTTCTCTCTGTGTGGTTGTGGATTTCACCGCTCTTTCACTTCTCTCTGGCCTCACCACTCTCAACATCCATCTGTAATCCTCTCATTTTTCCTGCCCACTCCTCCACCACTTTCCCTCGCAGCCCACCTTTTGCGCTCTCTGCGTGCGTGGTGCATGTGTGTGTGTGTTAAAGGGATGATCTTTTGATGCCCTGTGTGTGTGTATGAGTGCTTTGTCTCTCTACTTTCAGCGGTTGGCCGTTGTGTTTGCAGCCGTCATACTGCTCTCCCACTCACTCCATCAGAAAGCAGGCCTGTGTAGGGGCCTAAATGAATATTGATTCTCCCTCCAGTGCTGAATACTGCTGGGGGGGAGGATGAATGTGTTGTATGCAATAAGCAGAATGGGCCTGATGGGGGGAGAGAAGAGAGGATGACGATTAGGATGATGGCGATCATGATGACGATAATGATAATGGTGATGATAATGACTGTGTTAGTGATCAGAAAGCATGATGGGAGCCATCAGCTGATGCATGTATGTGCATGTTGCTGGTGCTGTACATGTAATGGCAGAATTGATGCTGAAATGTGTGATTGAGATGACAATTAACAACAAATACGACTGAGAAAATAATCTGGACACAGTTGTTAAAAATTAGACTCACTCTTTATTGTCAGAAATGAAATTGCATTACTGCTTTCCCAAAAGCAGAACAGCTGATGGGTTGTCAGACAACTGAAATGAATTATTATCAACTCTATTTTATTACATATAAATTATCTGGTAGATCTGTTTCTCAAAACCCATCAAGTTATTGTTTCATAACTAGTAATATACTAACCACTACAAAGGATGGAAAGAAATAAAAATTAGACAATAATTAATAAATCCTCGTGTCATAGTCAAAATTCTAACATCACAAACAAAACTTAAGGTAATATTAAACAAAGGTATCATAAGGAGAACAAAAAGCAGAACACACATTTTCCTTTGTAAGGACTATTAGATGCATTTTTAAAAAACAATATTTCAGGAGGAAATATATTCATTTCCTTTAGTTGCATGGCATTAATCGAGTGGTTAATGTCGTCTTGGTGGCTGTGAGGATTGCAAGCAAACTCACTTAGCACCAAAGCCTGTTTCCTTCACTGTCCCTCTGAATAAATGATGTTTAACCTGAGTTTAGCATAGCCCAACAGAAGAAAGTAAAAAAAAAAAAACAGAAAACAGAAGAAAGTAAAAAAGGTTTCAGGCTTTAACATAATTAAACAAGGTGAACTGAGATGAAACAACAACATTTTAGTTCATTTCTGTCTCCTCTAGCCTTCCAGAACTATATTATGAGGGGTTCCATCCAGATAGACCACCATCTCTTCTCCAGCCTGCGGCTCTGCCTCCTGCACCTCCCCGTCACCTGCCCCCATCTCTCCATACACGTCTCCCTCCACCTGTAAGGTGCAGTTGTCCAGCTCTGTCACGATGTAGTGCGTTCCTTCGTCGTTGACAATAACCTGGGTTAGACCTTCCTTCATCATCTGGGAGGCAGCGAGCTGCAGCACCTCCTGCATCTCCTCCTGGCCTCTCTCCTGGATGACATGCATCTCCTCGTGTTCCTGTTTCACGCCCTGCTGCGCTACGCTCTGCACAGTCTCGGCTATCTCGGGGGTCAGGACCTCATGAACGAGGGCCGTCTCCCCTTGCCTTTCTTCGTGATGGCCCATTTCGCTAACAGCGCTGAGGAGAGCATCCAGAGCTGTGGACGACTCTGAAACAATGTGGCTTTGTCCCACGGCTGCTACCCCTCCTCTAGCTACAGCTCGCAGCTCTTTCCTGGCCTCCCCTGACTCCAGCACCACGTACTGGGTGCTGCCTGCAGCCAGGTGGGCTCCCGCCGAGGCCACTTCTCTGCCAGAGGCTATAAATTGTCCGTCTTCTGTGATGTGGAGCACCTCTGCCACCTGGCCGGCCATTGCCAGCGTCTGCAAGGTGGCAGCAGCCGACTCTTCTAGCGCCTGGTCGATGGTCACCTCCCCGTCGCCGTAGCCCTGGATAATGATGACCTGCTGGACAGGCTCGTCGTGGCAGGACGCCTCAGATGAGCCCTTATTGTGAACAGGGGACTCCACGGCTTCTGTTTCCACAAACGTAGCCCCCTGACCCTTCAGGCGACACTCGAAAGACTTGGACACGATACCTGGAACACAGAGACACATTTGACATTACATTTAACACTTTTTGTGTTTTGTAGCTGCAACACAGAAAATGGAACTGCTGCATTAAAAAAGAAGAAATGTATACATATACACATATACATACATACACACACGTATATATATATATGTATATATACATAGAAACATATACATGCATACACATACATACACACACATACATATATATATATATATATATATATATACACATACATATATATATATGTACATATATATATATGTATATACGTATATATGTATATATGTATATACATATATATATATATGTATATATATATATATGTATATACGTATATATGTATATATGTATATACATATGTATATATATATATATATA
>CALSBV010012177.1:5316447-5336103 GCA_943590825.1 Bovichtus diacanthus
CACACACACACACACACACACACACACACACACACACACACACACACGTACAAGCACGCACTGGGAGGGCATCACACGGGGGCACATTACTAGACAGGACTATGAGGCAGCAGAGGATGGGTCAGAGAGGGGTTGAAGCACATAGCAACAGAGGGGGAGCTAGATCGATGGGAGAGATTGAAGGAGCTCCGTAATACCAGAGGAGTCACGGATGTCCAGAATGCAGCTAAGCAGGGCTAGGAGACAGGTCAGGAGGGTTAAAACAGCCTCGCACCGCAGGGAGGAGGCATCGACAGGCCATAAAAGAGGTGAGGGAACAGCGGAACTGACTGATTTTGATGCTCATCATGGATGAATGCAATCGTGGCCGCCACGAAATATCATTCGTGTAGAAAAGGAAATGAAAATGACCAGGTTGTAGCTGGAAATGAACTAATAAGACACATATAGCAGGCTTTTTTAGCCACATTTGCAACAGGAGACAGCCTGCTAAACTGTGGGAGCTCGCCTGTAAGTGGGGCAGCAGAGGAGCACACCAGAGTGTGTGTTTGTGAGTGTGTGTGGGCACGTTTTGTGTGTGCTGTCGCTCTGCAGTAGAGAGACACCGAGGGAGAGAAGGACCAGGCCTGGTGGCATTTAGCCCTGTTCTATAATGACACTGAGAGCTGGGGAGGCACTGTTATTGAATTATTGAAGGTGCACGGTGAGGTATAAATCTGCCATGAAGATGCCATACTGTTGTAACACACACGTGCACGCACGCACACACTCACAGAGGCCACCGACACACAGCGAAGGCTGGCGTGACGACTGCAGGCTTTGACTTGCTGACCTTGAGGTTGTTAAAACAAGCTCTCCGTCAGCTTTTCTGCAAAATATGTTTACCTCGTGAGAGAGGAGAGGGAGACAGAGAGAGACAGAGAGAGAGAGAGAGAGAGAGAGAGAGAGAGAGAGAGAGAGAGAGAGAAAGTGTGTGCGTGTGCTGTGCTGACATTGCCGGAATAAACACGGCGACTCCATCAATTCTTACGGATTGTGAGGCAAAGTAAAACAGAAGACACTGTGGAGGGAGACATAAAGTAAGTACCAACCTGTACTGAGTCGGGCTCCAGCCAGCTTTTTACTACACCACACCATCATGACTGAGAGAAGAGATTAAGCTCTCGAGAACAAACATTTGAATCCAGCGAAACCACCGTGCACACACAGATTAAAAGAGAACGGTTGTATCTATGTACCTGTAGCGAATGCAGCCCAGAAACCGTACATCAACCACCAATTACTGATGTTTATCTCTTAAATAAAAAGAGACAGAGTATTGCTACATGCATGAAGACATCACTATATGTGATAATTCCCTTTTCTTCCTTCCAGCGGAAAGATTTTCGCCACACGCACCAACACATTTTTATTTCCATTATTATTTCTGTATCTCTGTACAGATAGGGAGGTAGTGTTTCTCAGCTCAACTGCCTCCCAACTCCAACAAACAAAACTGGCTTCCTGAATAATCGTGGATGTAACGTACTGTATGTGTGTGCAGATGAACCGTGTGATTACAGAATGTTGCAAAATGCTTTTATGTACATGTGTGTGTTTTTTGTGCATGTATGCATATTTGTGCATGCCTGTTTGTGTAAGTGTGTGTGTGTGTATAAGTGGGCACGTGTGTCCTGCCTGAGCTCTGTAGCCGAGGGGGGCACCTCTTCTTATTAACATCATCAGTCTGCATCATTACTAGGCTGCCTGGGTTGGGCAGCAGGTGCTATGAGAGTGCCAGGGTTACAAACGACCACGGGATCGCTCTTGGAACACACACACACATAAGCATACACACAGACACAACACACGCAGGCAGACTCTGAACCCCACTTTCAAATCCCCAAAAGGGATGTGGGGTGTCTGTGTCTATCTGTTATCCAGTGGGTTAGCGCTTGGTGTCTGGCCAGGTTTTCACTAGGGGGGATGGACTCCATCCATTCTCCTGACAACAGGCCGGCGATATGCAGCAGAGGCTGAGAGAAACTCAGCTCAGAGCAGGGGAGGGTCCACAAGTCAACCAAAAAAAAGAAAAAACAGTACACAGGCTGTGTGCAAGGCAGTGTGTAACTAACTGGAACATGCACACAACACACTACTACAGATCAAAAAAGCATCCATGTAATACTCAGGTGCAGATGAAAATAAACACAAAAGTTTGACGGATGTTTGGGGAAAATACTGACCTTTTAACAAAAATGGGACACTCTTGTTGCATATGTTCGCATACAAGACTTCACGGGTCCACCCAACCCTAGGACCCCAAGACCTGACCCGGATCCATGGTTTATCCATCCATTCCAGATTTCTTGGCAAGGATGGATAAACCAAGGATGGATGAAGCAGGGGTGAACAATGAATCGAAATTTGATAAAATTCGCAATATAGACTAGTGTGATATCCAAAACACAGAAGGCGGAATATTTGTTAGAGGCAAAATAATAATCTGAATTAAGTATGGTGGGGCTGCAGATCTGTCCCAGGCCTACAAATCGTATTCTACAGATTTAAGAAAAAAATCTATGTTTGCTCCAGATCACACCATAATCATTTTTAATATACTTATTTATGAAAATTAGAATAATGATGCAAAAATGATCCTTCATGGACAAAAGGCACAGTTACCGTTGACCACTAAAATCAGATCAGTCCAGGTGGACAATTGCGCCAAATTTGACAACAATTCCCTCGAGGTGTTCCTGAAATATCACGTTCACAAGAATGGGATGTACGAACAACCCAAAAAACATAATGCCGCCATGACTGCCACCGCGAGGGCATAATAAATCTATGTAGCTCAATCCCACAAACTGTAAGTGAGATAATATGATTTTTTGTGATTTGGGTGAACCAACCCTTTAACCTGAACTGACTGCAATGATCAGTAACATACATTTATGACTTACTTCAATGCAACAGATATAAATCTATGTATCAATTGGCAACATGAATCCTCAATCAGGTTTTTCTTAAAAATCTTAATAGAAAAACAAGTATGCACTCACAAAGCTATATGCAAACAATATGTATGTACAACCACTCACAATGCAACAAAACAAACACATGGATATCCCATAAATGTGAGCATGGTCATATTGATAGATGGATATCTACACCAGTGAAGTTAATGCTTATAAAATGCCCTGTGTTATTATGGTGCGTAACCAGAGAATGGTAATAAAAGCTATATGATTGGGGATTGGCCTGTTTCTCAGGCGCCTCTATGGCACCACCCATGACACCAAAGATGTGTCAAAGACAACAGACACTCAATACAGTGCTTCGCTGCTCCACCCTTCCCAATGTTATGGATTATGAAGCCCGCGTGTACACACATTGATCTGGCATTGACAAACCATTTCATATTAGCCAGGGTTTGCTCTTTACGGCATCAAGGGCAATCAGATGCACTGTACTGCATCTGGCTAAATTTAACCTTCTATCAATCCAAATGTGATACACTCAAAGTCATCCTGCTTCTATCACTCACTGTAGGGTCACTGTCAAATGAATGTGAACATCAGGATTAATGCAAAAAGAAAAAAAAATGTATTCATTAATAAGAAGATTGGTTAGTTTAGGTTAGATTGACCCACTCAAGTAGCAAAATCAGTTTTGTTGATTGCACAATATGGTGAGATATCCCTCAACCAACCACTTAAAACAGAGTCAGAGCAGAGATAGGTATGCCACTGAATAAATCAGCGTTAGAGCAATATTGATTTGACTGCAATTCAATAAAAGAATTGAGCCGGGTAGGGGTGCATAACAAAATGATAAATAAATAAGAGATTCACAACAGGGAAAAAAAATTGCATTTGGTTCTCTAATATTGAAGCTGTAGCAGAAATTAATGTCCCTGGTTAGTTAGCGCTGTTAATTGGCCGTGCAAAATTAAAATGTTAATGTTAACGCAGAGAAGGCCCCTCCAGCTGTATTTGACCTAACAGAGCGTGCTTCTTCCCCTTCCTTCTCTCTCTGCTTCAAGTGTCTCCAAAACTAATAAAAAAAAACCTCACAAATCCCCCATGAAGCCCTCCATATGAACTGTCACATTAATAACACTGCACTTGTATTCAAATTTTCTGTCGAAAAGCTAAAGAAAGATTGAATGCCCTGCCGTCGCGTGGCCAAAGATTGAAGACGTGTCTCATTGACATTGTTAAAAGTTTATGAAAATATATGAATTCTCAAACGTGGCGGGCCGCCGTGCAGCTCCACTCCCAACACTTCTGTTAGAGACTGCGGCTTTTAATCAAAATGATTGAATACCACAAGTTTGGATTCAGGGATTCTAATAGAGGACGGATAAAGTGTCACGGTCCAGAACTAGAAAAACCACACGGGATCACACATGCATGCATAAAAACCTATTTTTCTTTCTTTTTTTTTAAAACCATATTCCTCATTGGTAGGTATCTTGTTTTCCTCTGTTACTGAGTGCTTGTGTAAATGGCATGTGTGCTGACTGCAGTGTACAGTGGGTGACTGTTGGCTCTGTTCCTTTGCTTTCTGGACCTGATATAAAGCTGTATCTGGGGAAAGAGACATATGGCACCTACATGCACATACATACACATACTCACACACACTTATATGCACAGACACACGTACACGTATAAAGTGTGCAGAACATACAGTAACAGCTGCTGGCAACGTCACATATGAAGACTCACAGAGTGACAGGCGGCCATGTCTTTATTTGTGTGTGTGTGTGTGTGTGTGTGCGCGTGAATGTGCGGTCTGTTGCGGTGTTGTGTTGGCAGCAGAGGGCTGAGGTAGAAATGCTCTCCAAAGACCAGGAGCACTGCAGAAAAAAAGACCACTCCACTGGGGATAACACACACACATGCCACATTCATTGGACCACACACTGCATATCAATGCAGGGGCTGAAGCCAAACAAGCCTTGTTTGAATTTAACCACTATACTTTTCTGGATTTATATAAACTGACCTTATTCCCACAGGGGTAATTTAGATTTCCCCTGGGGAAGTCGGGAAACCCTACCTAGAACAAAACGGCAATGTACTTTTAAAATAGTAATGGCTTCAAGTATACTTATGATGCAATGCCAGCTTAGAGACATGTGGCAGATATGATGACGTAATGTTAGGCATGATCAGTTGTTGGATTTGTTTTTCTTTTATATCTTTACTTTTGTCAAGCATTTGTGCTTCTTTACATGACAATCTTACACACTCGCACGCATATCGATTTGTGGTCTTTTGCATGTTTACTTAACTACCTGTACCTATATTTATAGCATCTATATGTATAGTCAAGCAATAGAGATATCCAGTGGAGGCAGTAAACGCTTTAGTTTAGCTTGTTAGCCAGCTTGTGGCTAATTACTGTCAATTATTGTAGATTACAAATCCCCTTCTATACCCTGCTGAACAGGTAACAATCACCTAACTGGGCCTCAGGCGATATACTAACAAAGTTCCTCAAATTTTTGTTCATATTCACGATTTGTTCTTATTTTGTGAGCACCCATTCATTTCTGTGATTCACCAATGTTTTCCTTGTTCTTCTCTAACGTGGGAAGAACATTTTACGAGTGGTGGAGAGCACTCTTGCATTAATATCACTCATTTAGATTATTATGTTTTAGAGTAATTGTAATGATTTGATTATTCACAAAATACTATTCCCAATTAAGATTAAGATGGCATCTCTCCAATTGTTGGGCATGTGCCAGAGTATTGACACACAATCAGTCAGCTCATTCGTGAACTTGGAAGGTAGCTCTAGTATTTGCACACAGCGCAACACCTGCTCTTATATAGTGTTTAGGGGGCTTTACCTATGCTAGTAACAAACAATCAGCCACGTGCCTCCAATTTATAATCAAGTGGCATTCATCATCCAGCACACCTGGGTAAGAGAAGATTTGGAAGGTTAAGAACGTTTGGTGCAACTGGAGCAACTTCTCTCTTACTTTCTCAAATTCAAGAGAATGTTGCTGTATGTGGGTATTTTAAATACATGGTGACAATTGTCTGACAAACAAAATGACTAATTAGCAATCATTTGTCACATTTGAGGTATACTTGACTATATCTGAATTCTCAAGGTCTTTGACCTTTACACAATTATATAGCATTCTTCAACAGCCAGCATATGACACTGTCTAATAAACATAATCACATTTTAAATGTCTATTATCATCCAAAGTCAACAATATGCAAAACATCAGTTAAAATCGGTTGTGTTAATATTAATTTAAAGTCAGGACATGATATCATATTGTGAGAATGATGGGCTGCTGTTTGGTTTGTCTTAACCCCGCGTGCACTGTCAAATGTTGGCTGAGTGACGTGTGTATACAGTATGCATGTGTGTGTGTGTGTGTGTGTGTGTGTATGTGTGTGTGTGTGTGTTCTCATATTGCTGTGGCAAGCAGGTGGTGTTTTTCTCTCACTCCAGGAGGCTCCTCAAACAAAGAGCTTTTAGCATCAACTTATCAATCTCTGCCGCGACACCACTAACAGCTGGGTGGAGTGCAGGTTGCTAGGTGGGGAAAGTTCAGTATAAGCACACGCGTATACACATGCATGCGCACACAATGTAAGTGTTGCCTGGAGAGCACTGTGGGAGGTGACTCGTGTACCTGTTTATGTGGATCATAATGGGATGCAGGTGAGAGCAGAGGCAGAGCAGTTCTGCTGGGAGAGAAACAGTGATGAGGTGGATAGAAGAAGTGCAGACTGCTTTTATGTACTGTGGTGACAGATGGGTGGGGTTTGCAACACAATCAACCACTTTCCACTAACTGACAATTGGCCTTACATAATTGTCTCTAGGCAGTTATAGCTTACTAATTAGTACTACAAACAAATATTTAAACTCAGGTATATTATCAATATAATCCAGTCCACTTTCCTCCAAGACAACAACTGATAGCTGAAATCCACTGCTTATACAAGTAAAGCTCTTCTGAGGAACATTTAATTGTAGACATGAACAAAACATCAGTTTCCAGGTTTGCTGTGATTTTAAATTATGAAAATTACTCATTACACTCATGTTTGTCAAGCATTTATTTTTGTGTTCTGTTAGAAAGTATTAAACTCCAAGTTAGTGCTTTGACATAGGTACAGATAATGGATGGATCCTTTCCACTAATGGTGTGCTTGACTTCAAGTTACAGTCAACTGTGCCATGTGTTGGAGCACAGTGCACATCGAAACAGGGTTCATCATAACCTTGATCAGTATGTGTGTGTGTGTGTGTGTGTGTGTGTGTGTGTGTGTGTGTGTGTTAGCGGCTGGTAATGATCATGGCCAAGCATATTGCCTCCTCGTATTCCCTTTAACACTAGAGCTCTGTCCCTTTAACTTGCTCACAATTTGGTAATGGAGAGGACATTCTGGAGGAACTCCTACTTTGATGGAACTCGTCTGGGACCTGCAGAGTTGAGCGTCCCAGATGAGTTCCCATATTCCCAACAATGCTGCCAAGGGCAGATGATGTGACATTTGACTATGTTTTCTGTGCATAAGGAACAAACACCTGAATTAGGAACCACAATAAACCAAACCCTAAGTTAAATCAATATGAAGGTTCAGTTAGATTTGGGTGTGCTAACATGCAATAATAAACTAAATATTGCCTTATTAAGAATGAAACGCACATTTCTTTAAGCCTTTACAGTACATGGGTGATGACATAGAAATTCCTGTTTACACTCTACATCTAACAATGTTGCAAATGTTCCACCATGAACAGTAACCAACACATTCCACAAATAGTCAGGATGACAGGTCTACTGCCATTAAAAAAAAAAAGTGATGTTTCAGGAGATACTTTTGTGACACTTGTTTAGGATACAGAGAGGACTGGTGGGAATGGACAGCCCTGAGAGGTTTTAGTGATGTAAAGAGGAGAGAGAAGTTTATGAAGTTGGTCTTCTGATTTCTCATAGAACTAAGTGAACTGCGTGGCTCCATCAGTCCTGAGTATGTCACAGTATTTTGCCAGCTCGCTTCATGCTGATGTAAATAATGTAACCACTGGCTCTGGCATGGAGAGATCCTGGTAAAACTTTAAAAAATAACTTTATTCTATCTTCCTGGCATCATTACTATAATCTTTTTCCATTCATTCTATTTTTTATGCATTCACATCTGGCTTCTGGTTGAAGAAATAATAATAAAAGTGAAACAGACAAAAAAAACATTAATTAAAACTGGGTTTCTGTAATTCTGGGGTGGGCTCTAGCAATTTCAGTGAAAAAATAGCACAAACCACAGTTTACGCCCACTGCCTCAGACCAGGTCAACATCACTGAGCAAAACGCAGTCAATCTCGATACCTAAATTGCTGTTTGCTTCTGGATTTGCCAAGGACACTCCCTTATTCAACTCCGAATGCGGTGTATGGCAAGAAAAGATGCAAGAAAAGGAAATGGGAACAGGAAACAAAAATAGAGCCCTTATTCTGATCCGACATGAATACTTTGCCAACCCAGCAGTAGAAAGGGAGCGGAAAAAAATACAATTGAAAGCCACCAATGACCGTCATGGGGTAGTTTAAGTCCATCAATGATGAGTGAGGTACTGTTGTAAATCCTGCCAGTGACAGGTGGGGTAGAGATTGAGGCCCATCCAGTGAATGATGGGGTGAGTTGCAGTCAAATCCATCTACATCAAAGCTCCAGGCCTCGTCTTCCTTCCTCTCTGGCTCTCTAAAGAGGCTCAGGAGCCACAGCTATCACTCTCTGCCTCAACCCCCCCCCCCCACCACCACCCCAGCCCCTTGATTCGCCCTTTCATTATCTCAACAGCAAGAAGGGAGAGAAACGGGTGAAAAAAAAAAAACAGAAGAGGAGAGTGGAGAGGTCTGAAGAGGTTTTCAAATCCAGTGAAGCCTGTCATATTACAAAAACATGTCGCTTTAAACTAAATGTGAAATATCAGTAATTGAAGCCATAAATCCACTGTTGTGTTTCCCCTCACCTCCTCCCTTTCTCTCACTCTTTACCCATCCCTCCCTTGCTCTCTTTATTTTTGTAAGGGTGCTTTTGATGAGCGGTAAATTGCAAATTATTTTGTGTTGTAATGCTGCTCTGAAACGTCTTCCCATTACCATGCGTCAGTCAGCACTGACAGTGAAATTACTCAACTGTCAATCTGGCTATCAAAAGAGGTGGGCTGGGGGTTGTTCCATGGAGGTGGTGGAGAAGAAGTGGGGTGTTATACTCAGAGTTAGAGATTGATCAATAAAGAGAGGATGATAGAGGAGGAGAGAGGGGGGGTAGAAGAGGAAGAAGGCAGGGTGGGAAGGATGTTTCGTCCGTCATAATACTTCTGTTGTGATTGAATAAATCAAAGCTGTTGTGGAATTTAGCTGTCACTATTACCCTCCTCCTGAGTGTTCTTATTAGTGTGCGTGTGTGTGTGTGCGTGCGTGTGTGTGTGTGTGTGTGTGTGTGTGTGTGTGTGTGTGTGTGTGGGTGCCATCACTGATACAGGCACCAGCTCGCAAGGGCAGCAGCAAATTAACCATAATTGCAGATAAGGGACAATAAGAGGAAGAAATGCATAGAATCAAGTAAATGGAATAATTCCTTTCTACGGCAATAATTTACGGTCTGACCAAGGCTCCCCAAACCTAGCTTAGATTCTCTCCTGCTGCGGCCCCGGAATGTGTGTGTCCCAGAGGGCACAGCTGTGTTTTTCCCAGTGTGTGTGACTACACTTAAAGTGATATAGTGGAGAAATAACAAGCTAGATAAAGAATTACCTCCAGCTGGTGATCATTATAAAGCAAATATCCACCAATATAACCAAAATGTGTTATTGAGTTTTATGCCTTTTAATCCTTGTTGAAATAGTCTTCATTCAATAGTTACTCACTACAAATTATGTTGTAAAGATCTATTACATTCTAACGCTATTTTGCTTTCAATTAAAAGGAGGGCAAATTGCAATTGGAAGCGATGGCCTCACCTGCATCCCTGTATGTTATACAATAGTTCAGGAACGTTCCACTATTATTACTGCTGCAGTGTGTGCGTTGTTGTGATGTGTGTCTGTAATGACTGGTGTGTTGAGGGCTTCTGCAGCATATAGGGAGAGAGAGGGATAGAGCGAGAGGGGAGAGTGAGAACTCCTTTATTGCTCAATGCTAAATTAATTGCACCAATTATTCACGGAGAGAGTTGTCTAGTGGCGGCCTTCGGGGGGCGAGGCCCTGACCGCTCTCCCTCATTTTTAATTGGCTGTCCTGTTGAATAATTGATTGGAGCAAATGTGAAATGGATGGGAAGGTCCAAGTGTCTTTCATCACAACGGGCTGGCCGCTCTGACAGCCGGCCACAAACAAACTCTGCTGCTGCACGCAATAAACAAACCGCACGCAGTTAAATTCAGCCTGGCCACTGCAGCGGGGTTAGAATAGCGTATACGAGTCCTGTACAGGACACTGCCCTCTAAAAACACAACAAGATGCACGACACCAGTTACACTAATACTGGGGGGGCAGGAATCAAAGAGGGAGGGTGTGCGGGTCAGTGGAGAAATCTATTTGCGTCATCGTGTAAATGGTGAGTCAAGGTAAACTGCGCTGACATATTTTGTATTGGCAACTGAATAGAGAACTATATTTTACGTTAGTTACTTAGGCTAAAGTGTGGACAGGGGATTTCAGGTTCACTTACTCAAAGTTATTTCAGGCACACTATATATAGTAGCTTTTTAACTGAAAACCCATTAAGTCGTACCACCTTAACTCTGAGTTCCAAGAAGTTAATAACAGCAGGGTTCATGGGATAGTAGACACACACAAGCAACTAACAAGGCCCCTGGTATAACACAGCACCCACCCATATTTACATCCAAGTTTGTTTTTGTTTTTTTACAGAGACTATATCCCAGCATCAAATTCATTTAGTGTTATATATACACTGACTTCTAAAATGCTAGAAAAGTGCCATCTTAGATACAAATATATTGTCACTCCTTTACTTGAAACAATGCTCACATTGCCTAAGAAGGACACCATTAGAAGTATAACTGCATCTTCTAAATCATAGCCCGAACAAACCTATTCATTTTTCATCTTCCTCAAAAATAATCTGATGTCATTGACTGTTGTGTGCTTTACAAAAAAAAAAAAAAAAAAAAAAAAAAAAAAAATGTATCTCCCAAATTGTCACATTAAGAAGGGATTATGTAGCGGAAGCAAAATCAAACACTCACAAATGCATGACTGTTTGCTATACATATTTGTCCATCATTTTCTACACCCCTGATTCATTCTTACATAAACACATTCTTATATGTGCCTCATCCGCAGCCACACACACCTACACAAACAGGCACACACAAACCCCTCGGTAATCAAAGGCTATTAACTCCCGGTGCTTTCGCAACAAAACAGATGTAAGATTCATGAGTCCCTGGCCGTGTCTGTTGTCTTTGCCACAGGCTAGTAAAGAAACAATTAGTGCAGAGCTGGCCTCACTGTCCGCCACAATCAATAGTCCCTGATGGTCTTCTAAGCCTATTGACCGAGGCCCGTTCCTCTCCCTGACCCCTCATCTGTAGCGGCCGACAGCAGCTTCAGTCTGCCTATCTGGACCTTGTGAGAGGGTTACCAGGTTAAACAAGGCCGATCCATGCAAACAGGCATTTCTTAATACTGTCTGCCTCAGTCTGCATTTGTATGCAAGGGGAGTAGTGGACGCTGTGTAATAGGTTAGCAGCTATTTAGCTTGATATACAACTTCAAACTTAAGGGTGCACATCATGCAAAAGAATCAAAATAATAGGCCCTGCATGGATAATACACTAACGGCCTTTGGAAGAGAAAAAAAAAAAGACAAATGTTTAGAAAACTTGCCTCATTTTTTTATTCATCAATAAATGTTTGCCTTGCAGTTATCGCCACATGAGATATAAAACCTTTCTTTCTTCAGGTAAAGGTTGCAGAAGCCTAGAGGTTAGAGAAGCGGGACTGTGGTGGTATGTTGATATGATCTGAATCCATGGACTGGCTTAGAAAATGACTGAGAAGCTGCATGATTCTCAGCAGGTGTACAGTTTAAGACAATAACACAACTCTAACTGCTCGTCAAAATGGAAACTTAATGTTGAACTTTGGAATAATTAAACCATTTAGCAAACTCAGAAATATAAGAATAACATTTGATTTATTACTGTTTCTCAAACTACAAAACTGCAGGGTTGTACAGAAAACACATTGTAGGTCTATGCACACCTGTGTTTTTGAAGATGTGTGTGGCTCAAGCCACTCGATTTACACACACACACCATCTTGTACCAATAATATCACTAAACAGCAGCCTTAGTGGCACTGAGGCAATCTGCTGATGTTACAGTAATTGTCTGAGTTTGTGTTTGTGTCCTGACAAAACCCTTCTCCCTCCTCGCATGTAAGAACATCTGGACCGGTCCAACTCACTGCTCCCCGGCCTGCTGTAAAGAGCTTCTCCTCCATGCTGCCTGCTAAGGAGGAGGGGGAGGAGGAAAGGCAACGTAGATGGAAGCAGGGAAAAGGTTGAGGCAGAGCAGCTGTAAGGATGAAGGGGTGGGCAGCGGTGAACAGGTGTCACTCCCACTGACGGGCTGCCACTGTGGCCCCCACCCTAACCCCCCGCCCCACCTGCACACCCACGCAGGGTAGTGGGGATAGTGATGGTGAGGAGAGCACCCATCCCTCACCTGTTCCTAGCCCTACGCCTACCTTCCTCCTCTTCCTCAGATGGCACCCGGGCCTCAGCTCAATCTGGCTGCTGGGCCCACATATTGACACATAAACATGCACACATGTGCTCATTAGCACACACAAACGCCTGTACATATTCAAAAGTGTGGCATCATGAGCATAAAGCTTGTGAATGTATGCAAACTAACACACACACAAACACCTTTTCTCTGCTAAAGCACCCATTTTTTTTTAGACTGTGCTGTTCTCAGATCAAGCTGTGCAACCTTTATCTGCAAAACTGACAAAACTGAATTTAAGAATTGTTTTATTTAACGTTGATCATTTTTATGTCAGTAAATAATTCATTTCGAGGTGTACTAGCTCTGACCTAATGTCTAAAGTGTTACATTTTTTACTTTTTGAACCACCAGCTCAGATTTGTTGGGAAAATCAACTCGATTACATTAGAGAACAACACTGGAGGTGGTTGCAGGACAAAGCTGAACCTTTAAGGCTTGTTGACAATGGCAGACTGCCATAAGACTAACAGGGTCACAGATAAATCAACTATTTGCAACTATTGCAACATATACGTATATTATCTTTAGTAATAGTTTGATTAACTAATTATTTAGTCTATCAATGCTCAAGGCTGCATTTGGAAAGTGGGTGCTTTGTGCAATGTACTGCCCAAAAGTAAAAATGTATTACTTTAATATAAAGTAATATAAAACAGAGAAAAGCAGCTTTTTTTGTCTCACTAACTTTGTAGGTACTATTTAGTAATGTGTATATAGTATTTAGTGCATTTTACTTGTGTTTCAATGCTTAATTTCTTATAAAGGAGATATTCATAATGTATGTAGTATTTTATTTTCTCTAAGGTTACTTATTAATACTATATATCAGCTCTTGTACTTTCTTTTGCTGCTGTAACACTTCTATTTCCCAGTGTGGGATCAACATCATCTTGTCTTTTCAAATTGGTTATTTTCTGACAATTGATTAATTGTCCAGGACAAAGAGAAGCACTAAGATAATAATAATATAATAAGATGCAGACGAGTAATGGTGACCATGCCACAGGCTCATTTGTTTACAGTAATCAAGCAAAAAATGTCAGAACTAATTAGGTAGTAAAGTTGGAAAATATTACATAAAACATCTGCATGAGGAAAGGAAAGGACAGTCTACCAAGTCAATTAATAAATCAATCAATCAATATCACAATTTAATTATCCATTCACTGTTTCCACCCATCTGTGTCCAATCATCACCCTCTTCACTTTACGCTGGTGGCGTTACAGAAAAGTGTGGCGGGAGGGACGGAGGGAGGTGCAGGTGTGTGTATAAGGCACTCCCCCCCACCTCTCTGCCCTCATCCACTTCCCTCCCTCCGTTGCCGTGGTGAGGAGGGCAGTAATTACTCTGATGTCAGCGTTGCTGGGTGCGACTCCTCCCCCGGCAAGGGGCGGCGGGCATCCATAACCCATCGTCCTGCCACGGGGTAAACGCCGGGCCATCCATCACGCACCCACTTGACAAATACCTTCCATAATAGAAGTTTATTTTTATGGGAGGCTGAATCAAGGACTTTCCCATGCATACAAAAACGTGTCAGAATTATTTATGGCTTGTGCTGAGACGCACAATATGTCATATCAAAGTCCCATCCCGCTTGCCTGCGCTGCTGCAAGCTGCCGGCGCTTGGCCTGTCGATATCTCCGCTTGCTATCAATAATGTGGAACACCGCCACGATAAGCCTCAGGACTCGGAGGTCATACTCGACACACAAATGCACACAAACGCACACACACGAGAGCTGACACACATACATACACACACACAGGCATCACATGCATACACAGACAGGGACATGCAAAAAAAAAAAAAAATCACACATGATGACAAACATCGATGTGTTTTCCAATGCATCTCAAACGAAGGCGAACGTTCTCATATGCTCACACACATACACACACACTGACAGGGAGGGGAATGTAAAAACACAGAGATGAGATGAGAACATAAATTCCTACATGAGCACACATTCCCACATGTAATGTTCTTTGCAATGAAAACAAAACATGCCTTTGCTCTCGTACATAAAATCTCAAAACAAGAGAAAAAACAATTTCTGCATGAATCAAGTGAGTTTTTTTCTTTCATTTAACAGTTTAGTTTTCTTTACCCTCAGTTCCTCCCCAAAGAACAAAACAATTACCCAAACAAAGTTGTTCACAAGGCTGAACTTGACCTGCTGTGCGGCGAGCAGGGCTGCGGATCGCCCTCTGTCAGTCAAAATCGCCGCCAAGGTCAAGCGAAAACAAAACGGTTTGGAGACGAGGGAGCGAGCCTGATCTATCTACTACGTCTTTGTGTATGTGTGTAAAGTGTGTACGTACGTCCATGTGCGGTACAATAATCTCCGACGGTACGGGAAAAATGAAAAGAAAAACATAACAACTTGAAGGAAATCCCTACACTGCAGCCTGCAAATCTGAGAGCTGTCAGTCAGTGTGAGTGGCAACCCCTTTCGCCCAGAGAAACGGCAATAAATTGGGTTTCCTGATAAGGCCCCGGCATCACCAGCACAACGTCTGACCAAAAAGGAAAAAAAGAAAGAAAAATGAGCTGCTTTTCCGAAGGCCACTTGAATGCTGTCAATCAATATGACTGGCAGGCTCACATGTCGCCAGTGGAGAGAGCAATGGAGGGAAAAAATAGATTAATGTACAGAAGGAGCAGTGAGAGAGGGAGGAGAGGAGATGGAGGAGAGGAGAGGGGAGAGAGACAGCATTAAGCCTGGCTGGAAGAAAATGAATAAATATGATAAATATGATAATTGAAATGATGAGATTTTGGTACTTGGTATTGGATTCCGTTATGTGCCCAAAGGGATTAGTGCTTCATTCACTGTCATTTTCAGCCTTTCTGTCCCCTCTGCACACAAACAATGAGTGCCCATGCATGCTTACAAAACACAAAATACATTAATTTAACAAGAAGATCTAATTCTACCAGGTGGGTTTGTTGTATGTGTAAAACTCTGAGGCAGCAAGAGGTGATAAACCTAAAAGTAGCCGTCTGCGAATCCACGAACAAAGTAAAAAAGGCAAGGAAAAAACAGCGTCGGTAGCAGCAGGAGAACTTTGTCCTGTGAAGACAGAAGATGTATGGCTCAGGGGAGATAGTAGCAACAGTAAATGATTACCTTTTTACAAACTGGGCCTTTGTAATAAAATGTGTAGGGGGGAGTATTATCAATTCAGCCGCCCGGTGAAGATAGCATTTCTGAAGCCACGGTGAGGCTGATCACTATCTAGAGAGGAGCCTGAATCTGTATTCCTCACTGCGAGTCCAGGAGGGAGAGGGGTCTGGGACCTGTATCGTGTCTGTGTGTGTGCATGTGAGAGAAAGTGTGTGTGTGTGTGGGTGTTTCACTGAGAGAGACATCCGTTAAGGCCTCTTATGCCTGCAGGCCCAGCTGTGACAGAACCAAGATCTATTTTCTTACACCCACAAACAGAAAGACATGCAAGAGTGTGCGTGTGTATTCGCAGAAACACACACACAAAAAAATCTCTTATACGTGCAAACATACACACTTAGTCCTTGGGGCAAAGAACTATAAGATTGGAGATGTAGTTCTGTGTGAAACAGCGTGTGTGTTTGCATCTTTATACAGTGTGTGTGCCAAGCTTAGATTCTCTGCTCGATGTCTGATTCTGGAGCACGACACTGACAGATGACATGTACACACTCTCTCTCAAACAACACACTTGTCTGATAGTAGTCAAACAGGAGTAGAAGACAAACGCAGAAGAGACAAGGCCTGCAAACAGATAGAGAGACAGATAGCATGGCAGAGCTCAGCTGCTGGCCCAGAGTCATATCACTCACTCTCAAAACACACACACAACAACAGCCAAATGTAAGACATCACAACACACGGCAGCAGAAGAAAGAGGCGGGAAGCAAGCCAAGAGAACGGGCAGTTATAAAGAGATATCAGTGCAGCCCGGGGCGTTAACGCACACTGTTGAATTGTGGGATATTTGTATGATGCAGGGGTGACTGATGACGTGACACTCATCTGTCCCTCACACGTGTGTGCATGCATGTCTGCTTTAAAGCACACATACACTACTGCAAAGTCGGGAAGCAGAGTTAACTGGATTTAAAAATGTAAATCAGGCCCGACCACGCTTGATGAATGAATTAATGAATGGAAGTGCACATTTTAAGTGTTTTAAATATTTAGAGGAAACATTTATTAATGACAATTGTGAGCCTGGGTTTGGAGAGTACACATTTACAACAGAAAGCCTGCCTTATTAACAGGGGGCATTAAATACTTCATATCACATACAAGGGACTTAAGCTCAGTATATCTCTGCCTGCTGTTTCAATTTAATGTGTCATTCTTTTTTTATGTGTCACTTGTCCCTAAGTGTAGTGGAAGTGCCATACTGAATCTCTGGCATACCCCTTTAAAAATGCAGCGAGCAAGCAAGCAAGCAATAACACATCATAAAGGGGTAATGTGGATATTATTGACTCTTGAAATGACCCCTAACAAGTTAACAAGTTAAACTTAATGTTTAAAGAATGTTTAGAAATTGTTGATCGTTGAAATTAGAATTAAACACAAAACATATTTCACGACTGACATGAAGTTTAGTGAAAGTTTAGTCCAACAAGTAGGTAAGTAAATGAATAAAGTAAAATAGACAGGTCCACTATCTGATCAGCCAACCAGCGCACACGTTGAGGACCCAGCAACTTCCCAAACTCTCATTTTTAAATAAAGTGCCCTGTTCAGTTTCTCTTCTTAACAAATACATAGCACAAAGGTCCGCTCTAGAAACACAAAAGTTTCCCCCCTCTCTCCATCCTCCTTATTCTCTTCTTTCGCTTTTTCACAGGTGTCAGAAGAGATTTCATGGCCTGTGCGTATGTGTGAATTTGCCACACCCCTTTTGAGTGCTAATTTACCCTTTTAGGTTTAATCTCCCAGTGAGTGGCTTTCCTCGCCCTTTAATTAGGCTATGGGGAGTTGA
This sequence comes from Bovichtus diacanthus, assembly GCA_943590825.1. Lineage (NCBI taxonomy): Eukaryota > Metazoa > Chordata > Actinopteri > Perciformes > Bovichtidae > Bovichtus > Bovichtus diacanthus. Next base: position 5,334,229 of record CALSBV010012177.1, read on the forward strand.
CACCAACACTACCAACACTACCAACACACACACACACACACACACACACACACACACACACACACACACACACACACACACACACACACACACACACACACACACACACACACACACACACACACACACACACACACACGGTACAGTCCCAGACTTGAGACACGCTTTGCTAAGACAGTCCTCATCAGCCCTCTGAGGGCCTCTTTCACACTCCGGCTCCCCTCAACTGCACCAGTCACCAAGACAGGACAGAGGGAAAAAAAAAAAAAGTGAGGGAGAATAAGAAAAGAGGAGAGAAAAAAAGTGAGATATTCTGCATTTGAGAGGACAGAAAGAGGTGGTGGTGAAGGCATTCATGTCTGACCCTTTTTCATTTCAAATCTATTTATCAAGTTAAAGCCGCATTATGTCACATCAGATTTTGGCAGACCCAAGTGGCAGCAGAAGATAGATCTTTGATTTTATTTTTTTTTAAGTTTAAAGACTGCTCAGAAATTTTCTAACCTGATTTTGGTGATGTGCGCACTCATTGAACCCAAATAATGTGTTGAAAACATCTCTGCGACGGATCGGGCCAGGCATGCTCTTATGTTAATGAGATGCTTGAATTTTCTAAATCACTTAGTTTGTGATTTAGGCGGAAAGAAAGAATATTTTTCACATTAAACCGCTCCAGGGCCTTAAGGTGGTCCATGTTTTTTTAACGGTGCATTTTGTGATGCATGTTTTGATTGAATTTGGGAAGAGCTTTCACAGCAAAGGGTGTAGAAACACCCAAACCACTGAGCTATATCAATCAGACAGTAGATAAATAGGCAAATCTTTGCTCTCTGTATTGTCGCCCTAATTAGTGTCCTTCTTCTCCATCTACAAGCACATTTCTTAGAACACCACCTCTACAAGTGCTTAACTTAACACTGAAACTCCTCTCTTCCACTTTTCCCACCTTTTTCTTCTTGTTCTGCAAACAGACCGCAGATTTACCCAAACAAAACTGGGCACTAAAGAGGGGAATACAATAACAGCAGTAGTGATAGTGACTTGTTATGTTGGAAATAAGAGGGCACTTAATTGGGGTCTGATAGTGTAATAGGCAACCCCTCTGATTACCAACTCTGCACATTGGCTCAGATTAGCCCACTGATGAGCAGCCAGGGGATTCAATTATGCTAGGGGAGATATAAGGGGCCTTAATAGGCCACTGTATCAGGAGACATGGGACTGGGCTGGGCTAAAACGCTGGTAATTGGTTGCTTAGTTGGGAAAGTTGAGCCTGTTGGTAATTAGAGATGCTGAGACGTTTGGTGAGCCACCAAAACAGACGACACACAGAGACAAGAGAGGCGATGGAGGAAGACAAGGGTTCTTGGCACAGTAAAAAGGGGCAAAGGTCACGGTGGAGATCTCAGAAGTGCACTTCAGCCAATGAGGGTGTAGATAAGGGAAAACATGTTGGTACGAGGAGCTGTGTTGACTCAGTAAAAGGTCAAGATGGGGCAAGCCGGGCTGAAAGTAGAAATCAGCAGTCTGGCCTTGTCTCAACATGCTCTCCTTAATAATTTCTTCTTTTCCTTTCTTATCTTTTCACTTTTCTTTTTTACTCAACTTTATTATCAATAACCACTTCTTTCTTGTATTTCTTGTCTTAGACAGGTTAGCTGTTAGCTGCAGCTAGATATGCACAGTGTCTGAATTGAGGGGAGAAGCTGGATTGAATTATGAATGAGGCTTTATAGGAGCCGGCGGCCTGTCTGGTCCCATATTCACAGTCCCATACAGGAGGAGCAGCCCTGCCCGCCAGCATCCCCGCCACATGTCACTCACAGAAGGTGTGTGTGTGTGTGTGTGTGTGTGTGTGTGTGTGTGTGTGTGTGT
>CALSBV010012177.1:5336113-5347967 GCA_943590825.1 Bovichtus diacanthus
GTGTGTGTGTGTGTGTGTGTGTGTGTGTGTGTGTGTGTGTGTGTGTATGTGTATGTGTGTGTGTGTGTGTGTGTGTGTGTGTGTGTGCATCAGTCTAAGTACTGTATGTGCACATGAAAGCATGCTCCAGTGTTCCGACAAACGTTCTTGAAAACATACAGCAAATGTTTTTCCTTTTATCTATTGATTAAAAAGAAAGAAGTCAAGCATTTGACACATTATAAACAATCCCTTTAAGATGTCTAAAGAGTAGTAGCTTTTATAAATGATACCACACTAGGGAATTAGTGTAAGTGCATCCAAACACAAACTGGAAAAGTATTTTCAGTGTTGGAGCTGGAGTCATTTGCTCATTAACTACTTAAAGACGAAAATTAAGATTTTGTAGATAAATGTCATATACACGTGTGGTTACTATTTACTGTTGTTCTCGTTCTTGTGCCCTTGAGCATCTATGTCACAAATGCCACAGAATGTAGCATTAGACTAGGATGCAGACTGAACTGCTCTGGCACTGTGCAACTGTGAGGCTGTGCCCTACATAAGCCATCTGCAACTTTTGAGAATAGTGCAACATAAGCAAGCACCTAACATAACTGTGCCATTGCAACACCAGGGAGCATATATCAAGTGTCATCAATCCGCCTCAAATGTCCCGACAGTGACAGAACTTTTCCAGAGGCTCAGACAGAGGCAGAGGTTGACCCAGTCTGTCAATGACTCTACACTTCCAGTCATCATTTACCGTGTGGAAAGAAAATCTGTCTGTGATGGCCTTAAGGTGGCAAAAACACAATGTAGACATCACTTCACATTCGGAGCAGCTGGAAACCTACTGCCTCTACGTCTCCTCACTGATTGGATGGGACTTGTCAGTCAAGGCTCTGAATGGCCACTAAATGGCTGAGCGGAGGCTCTCGGATTGATGCCAGGAGGAAGGGAAGGCAATTGAAGAAGAGGATGAAACAAAAGGCCGTTTGTTGTGGCTGATGTGTGATAAATGCAGCCGGTTGGGGGAGTTTTCACGCTCATTGGAGCAGGTCATTATGCAGGAATTGCTGCCTGCTCGGCCAGACGGGCCAGTATTGGTTTACTGAGCTGCATGCAACCGGCGATGTGCATTTTCCCCTAAACCACTTAGCAAATCCCCCAAACACACTCACACAGACACCCCTGGTTGCTGGTCTCCTGGGACACACTGCCATTGAGCAGCCGCTTCTCAACTGTAATATCTCAACCAAGACTACATGTGGAGTGTGTGGATGGAAAGAGGTTGGTATTTAACACAGAGCAGCCAATGGCACTTTTAAGGGTGGAATGAAAGGGCTGAAGAGGGATACTGGAATTCAAAATGAATTCACTTCAGTCCTCAAAGTGAGCCATTCACGACCAGATGAAGCTGAAAGGTGTTCCTCCATGAGGGAATTCTTCAATTAACACCCCAACACAGGCTTGAGCTGATCTTCAAGTTCATACATGCAGGTTGCTGTGTGTGGTCGGGAAAATTAGACATGATGGAGACAGAATAACAAACAGCATAAAAGTAGTGAGTGTTGTGAAAACTGAAATGAATGAAGACACACTGTGACCACAAAAGGCCACACGTATTTATGTTTCAGGCTATATGCATTGGATCTTGAGTAGGAGTGTAATGGTTCTGAAACCGAGACCAAAGAGCAGAAAAGACCGTCCCGTCTTCTGTGTTGCGGTCGCCCCCCAACCCGCTGCCATCGCTGTTGTGCGCTCTTTACGTTACAGGGCGGTGCTCTTAGGATGGCTGATAAACCTGAGATTGCGGTCCAATTTGTAAATTTACTTATGGACAAAGTCAATTGTCATCAATGGGTAGACTGGTCCTGTTTATTTAGTTAATTTATGTGAAGTTAACCTACCTAAAAATTGAGGACTGAACTGAACTTTAGGAATCGTTAAAGCCCTCATCTTGATAAACATTCAGAAATCTGCATATGATGTGTGTTCTATTGCTTTGATACTTTTAACAGCTGAGCTCATTTCCCTAATAGTTTGCTATTTTCTTTCCTGGTAAAAGTACTTGACTTTTTTGGCTTCCTGCAAAGCCAACAAATGCCTCAGTGTTGACTTTGTAAGATACAACTCAAAAATAACAACATCTACAGTGTGACAGCATCAGTACAATGAGCCTCCCTGTTAACCTGACTTTACATTGTACTGACTTTTTTCATTAATGCCTATCATGTGAATGCAACATAAGGACGGTGACACAAAGGCGCAGGTTCATCACTAACACTGACGACTTGATGTCCTATAGGTGTTTTTTCAAAGAACTGTGATGCATTGTTTTTTTCACATATTTTCCAACACAGAAACGTGTCACATATAACACATTGTTATTAGAAACAGATGCTGATTTTATCGTCAGTGTCTGTGGCTTCTTTCACAACGTCGACACGGTGTCATATGCGCTGGGATACCAGGACACATTTGCATGACATACACACCTGTCGTCCACAATCCAACACGCCGCTGTAACACAATACGCAAGTAAAACTCAGGAGAGTAATGTTTCATTACATGATGAACAGAAGGTGAAAGCAAGGGAGGGGAGCCGGGGAGGCACGCATATGCATAACTTAAGTAAAAGCCATCCAAACCCAGATTTGTTTACAGATTTGTTTAATAAGGAAAAATATATGCAAACAACTGAATTTGCCCGTGGTTGTAACTGCGTATTAAGATCATCACTTACAAGGCCAGGTCTCCTGTAGCCCTCTACAGTAGCCATCCATCATGCATTATTAAGGAAAATAGAATATGCATAAAGCAGCAACAATGCCTTGAAGAAGTTTATTTATTTATTTGTTTTATCCTTTTAGGCACTAAGCAGCAGATCCAAGTACTCAGTCGCTGTTAGCTAATTACAAAGCATTTGATCGCTATGCCCCCAAGATGTGCAATTATAACCTTGGTTGAAAATTAGGGAAATATTTCACAATTTAAAATAGTGGAATGAAGATGCTCTGACAAAGCTCACCTGTGTGTGTGTGTGTTTAACATAGGTTTTGGTACTGAACAGGACAGGAGGCTGATTTAACAAAGCCATTGCCCTGAAACCACAGCTCACCTCGCTGGAGGGAGATAGCAAAGAAAGAAGGAAATATACAATTTCCCAAAGCTGCTCCAGTCATGGCGCACTTGCAGCATTTTAACTAGAAAGAAAGTTCTAGCAGAGGGGTAATTTAGCAAAGTCGCAGCACTCTGAGGCACCTGTAGCTCGAGTTCTGCTGCAGTGCTATCTATGCCGAGATCACAGACACCGCCACTTCTTTCTTTGTATCTCTCTGCAGATCGCACGAGGAAGACAATTGTCATTACCATTTTATTAAAATGTGTCCTATCAGCAACATTTTCCCCTCACATATCTAACCTCTTTTTTCCTTCTTTTTTCCCCTCTAATTCTAATCATCATTCTCCTCCATCACTTGCTGGGTCTAATTCCCTCTCTTCCTTCGTTTGCAAAGGACCTCTGCTTTCATCCTTGAGAAGGGCTTTAATTTGAAGTGCGACGCTGAATAAAGAAGGGAAGACGGAGAGCGAGAGGGGATGAGAGAGAGAGAGCGATATGGAAAGAGAGAACAGCAGTGGAGACGTTCGGGTGTCAATCAATCCGGCGCGAGGGGCTGCAAGGGCCCTTGACTAGGGTGCGTTTGATCTGTGTCTTTCAAAGGGGGAACAGCGGGAAGGGCCATCACAGATGATTTGCTTCTCGCTGCTGGCCCTGGTGCCACTCTGACAGAGAGCAATCACAAGCAGGTTAATTCAACATCTACCTTCTTAATCTTTTTTCCCCTGTCTCTCTCTTCTGGTCTCGTTCTGTCTACTTAGATGAAACACTGCTCTTTCTGCTACCACCCCCACCACCCTTTCCCCTCTTTTGAAGGAGAGGCAGAGATCACAAGTGTACTATCAATGCCTTTTCAAACCACCTATAGTTTGATTGCTTTGGTCTTAATCATGTAAAGAGTTGTTGAGTTTCTGGAGTCCTGCGATTATTTACGCGTCGCTACAATGAAGCAACATCTTGAGGAAACTGTAATCCATCAATGAAAGCGAAGTGGAATAAGTCATTTTTTGGGGGGGAAATTGGTGCAGTAAAGAATTTTCTTCTACGGTAAAAAAACACCATTAGCATCATTCCTTTTGCTGTCATTCTTTGGGTTCATATCTGTGGAGTGGTGTGACCAGCATATGAATTAGAGTGTCATGATGACATCTTGAAAACATGCTGCTTAACTTGACTGAAAGAGGAGGATATGTTCACTCCAGATAACTGAAAGATGACGCGAGTTCCAGACAAGATCTGACCTTCGCTCAAAACACTGAAAACTGAAACCTCTCAGCAAACCTCTGCTTGCTGTAGCTGGGCTGAATCACAGTAAGATCGTAGCCTTATTTAAGATGAAGCCACATCTTTGAGCTTTAACACATACAGAACAATCTCCTTCTTTACTTGGTATAACTGTTGTGTTCTCAAATGGCCAAACTATGGTGGACACAAAGAAACAAAATGAATCTTCTTCACCAAAGGTCAGCCATGCATCAGGACAAACAGAGGTGAGGGAAATTCTGGGGTGAAAGGGTAAGAAGAAGCGTAAAGGTGTGCTTTGGTTAAAGGTGAGAGGGTATGAAGAATATGAAGGAGGAAGGCGTTTTTAAGAACAGTTGAAGGTAAAAAGGTTGTGTGGGGAGGTTAGGACATGGAAGTAAAGTAGATCAAAGACAGAAGTTGCTCATTGAATTTGAAGAACAGAAATTATACCAAGAATAATCCTGTTTGAGAAATTCAAAAAGATAAACTTTTCAGAGTCAGCACAAAGACACTCCAGATCCATTCCGTTTCAACAGGAAATAAGAATGCAGCCATTTTCCAGATATGTCTCTGCCTGGCCTCTTTCTCGAGGTGCTCAACTCCAACTCTACTGCTTTTATGTAAGGTCAAAGGGATAACAGGATAAAGGCTGTCCTCTCTGCTCCTCTGAAGGACAAGCACTCGGCCGATTGGATTTGGTGGCCTTCAAGGACAAAGGAAGAACACTGGGATACAAAGGAACCAATAGTGGAGGAACAAGATTTCATCTGTCTCTGTGGCCTGAGTGAGTGGCAGGGATGGCTAGACCAGCAATCTTCGAGTGCTGCCTCTTTGTGTCACGGTGCCCTCCATCAGCATTGAAGAGCAAGGCTTGATCCATTGACAAAAACACACTCAAGGATTCTGGAAGATCCGACCTCTGTGGAATGATAGAGCCTGGGCAGGGTTGCGGGGGCAGCCAGGTGGTTTAATTCAGTGGAATGATTTCAAATGTTGATGACTGACAATGTCTGTAGGTATACTGTTTGTGTGCAAATGTTTGTGTTCACATTAGAAATCGGAATGCAGAAAATTAGAGAGGCAAGTTAGAAAATGGTCTGGGAAAAATGTAGAAAAAGTGTGGATGGGAAACATAATAAGTTCCCAGCTACCATTAAGGTGCCCTCGACAAGGCACTTAAAAGGAGCAGTCCACTGATTCACTATGGCACTTTCATACATTTAAAAAAAAAAAAAAGATGGTCAAGAGCAACAACAGCAAGAGATACCGGAAGAAACATCCTGACCTTTAGTCCCTAGAATGGATACAGCTTCAGAAACACTAGATCCCACATTTCCCATAATATAACTCTGTTGCATCTTTTTTAAGATATTCTCTGACTGGTCTTTCATTTTCTTTTTTTCTGTTAAAAAGTTGACCCCAAGTTGAGATAACCCTGATGGTTATTTTCTCAAACTAGAAAGTTCCCTCCAGAGACAGAACAAGAAGAAGAATTCCTTTATGAGTCCCCTTGAGTTTGTTTTTTTTCACTTCATTGTTATTTCAAACACACACTCACACACAGACACTCACACACAGACACAGACACACACACACGCGCACACACACACACACACACACACACACACACACACACACACAAGCCTGAAATACACACATGCACAACCATCTCCCCACAGTTGTTGTGGGGAGATGTTAGAGTGATGAGGATGTCACATAATCAGGTGCACTGAGCAGTTAGGGGTCCAGTGCCTTGCTCAAGGGTACCCCTGCAGTGCCCAGGAGGGGAAATGGCAGCTCTCTAGCAACCAGACCTCACTCCATACTGACTAGTTCGTGCTGGACAAGCCAAGTCCCCACGGACTGAGCTACTGCCATCCCATTATACAACTATTTTTAAAAGCTGAGAAGTACTCCCCATGACTAGTGAACTTATCTTCATGTGCAAAATTGGTGGAGCGTCCCTTTAAATTTCAGCTGATCCAGTGGAGCTGCTCAGCAACAATGGCAGTAGTGGGCAGCTCCCAGATGTGTAACTCAAGACATTGCTGTAATAAAGCCTGGAGCTCCAATGCCCTTGAAGGCTTCAATGCACTGTTAATTCTAAATGTGGTCATATATGCTCAAGTCTTCAGAGAGAAAGTTTCTCATTAGGGACAGGAATTGCATGGAATGGTATGGATGTTAAGAATAGGCAATGAGGCACACACACTGATAATGCTGGGTTTTTCTTTAGACAGAGCCTCCTCAAGTACAAATTGAACAATGAGTTACCTGCATGTAGGTAGGCGAGGTCTGGATTCTCAATATCAAGGTGATTTTCCTTCAGGTGGTTGCGGAACTCCATGGGAGAGTTGGTGGCATGGTTACATTTGGGACAGTTGTACATCTTCACGCCCTCGTGTTTGCCTGTATGGAGAATGTGCTTCCGGATGTTCTCAGCACAGTTGGATCTGAGGGAGACAAACACAGATGAAAGGCATCATTCCTTTTTTGGAATAGATAAGAAAAATAAGGATTAAAAGATGAGTCATCAGGGAGAAAACATAAGATAAACGCTTGGCAACTTTCCCATGAAAGGTTTACTTTACTAACATTTTGTTTTGTGGCAATAATGACACACACACACACACACACACACACACACACACACACACACACACACTCAAACTGGGCTTTGGAGCTGAGGGAGAAGCCGTGTTTGGACAGACTCTCAAAGCATCCAATGCTTAAATACGCCTCTGTGAAACAGGCCCACAACCAGCAAACGATTCTTTGATATTCTGTCATGCTCTTGCATATCGCTTATTTTAGACCCTTACATTTTTAGTGTTTAGTACAGGTTTAGTGTGTATTGGTGGTGGTGGCCGCTGTGGGTGATGCCCGCTGTGAGACTGCACGTGGATCTAGAGGCCTACTGAGTGCATTAGAATTATTACATTTGTTATGTATTATGTATCTTTTTGAAATTGTATGAAAGGTATTGGAATAATTGTGTGTGTGTGTGTGTGTGTGTGTGAGAGTTTGTGGGTCTTTGGGCTGGTCAGATAGGGCAGGCCGAGCAGTGAGCTATTGCTGGGTGTAGGATGTAATGATGTCAGCTCAGAGAGTCACACACAACCCTCTGCTGATTAATGATGCTGCCTGACCTGCTCCCAGGTTCTATCTAAACCTGCCCACAGACACACACAAACACACACACACAAACGTTACTGAAAAGACAAACATGCACATACATACATAACAATGGCATGAACAAACCTTAGTTTGCGGCAAAATAAAAATCTTGATATGATTACACAGGTGCAAATATACAGACATGCATTACCCCCCTACACAGACGCATGTGCACAAGAAAGCACACACATAATGCATCATGCAAGCAAGCATGTGCAGTGTCGAACACAGTTTCATACACACACATAAACACACACCGTCATGTGTTGATGGATTGGGCACTCGTGCTCAGTTTGGACCTGACATTCTCGGACAGTATAATACGCAATTACTCTCCCTTATCACCTTGGCCGGGACAATAAAGCCTCACAGTGCCATAGCTCACGCCAGCCAAGGAGAGAATTTGTTTTCACTTTTGCAGAGACACCTCTCTCCATCATGGGGCCACAGTCCAGCCTGGCTCCACTGGGGCCTTAAAAAAAAAAAAAAAAAACAGAGCGGGCCCTCACTGGGTTCTGTTCATGCTGTATGAAATACATAAGCACTAGCCACTGGTGAACAATGAGGGCTCTTCACAAAACTGAACACTACAGTCAGTTGGGGTGCTTTTCAGAAGCAGTAATCCACAGCAATGTAGAAATGTCTGTTTTACTAGATCACTGATTACATTAATTCAAAATGTATCGAGTTCATGAAAGCTTTTACATTTGCTTTGGCTCAGAGAGGTCATTCCTGGCTCAGGGGAAGTGATGTATTTGGATTTCTGGCATGTTAAAATTAAGCAGAAGAACTAGGTAGTTAGCTTGAGCTTTGATTGCCAAAGGGAATGAACAGACAGCTTTGAACCTCAAAAAAACAAGAAAGATGATGCCACAATACTGGCCACAGTTTGATTCACAAGTGACATGCAGTACAGAAGCACTGGACTCAATATCTAGAATCTTTTTTAAAAAGGAGATGAACCTCAACTCAGGCCTGATATGAAAAGCATACATTTAAGGTCTTAAAGGTTTACATCAATGTCAAGAATGTGAAGAACTTGAACAATTTTAAATATCTAAATGCGTCAGATTTACATTGATTTAGTATGTACACATATTCTCAATCATTTAGCCAGCAGATTGGCACACACTGTTGTGATTACAGCCGTCATGCAAAACTATAACAGGTTCACAGACACATCATGGCAACATCTGTTGACTGTTTTTCTGCTTAATGAAAAAAAGACAGATGTAAGAACTTAAGCTGTCAAATGCTCTTAAATTACAGCAAATCATGCTGCTAAAAAATGCATTTTATACAAAAAGTGAACTGATTTCTTATTCGAAAGTGGGAGCATGAATAGATAAAATTTGAAGCGGAGCTAAAAGGTTCTAAAGAGAGCGCGGGTGGATTCCTAGGGGGGCCATGCTATCTCTCAGATATGGTAATGGAGTAATTGTCATATTAAAACAACACAACGTGCATTTAGGAGTCAGCAGGTGTCGCAGTTAGTGAAAGCCCACACCAGTCCTCCGACTATACACTGTATTAATTAGTCCAACACTGTTTCAACTTCCTCCCCCATCTGTGAACTCACCATGGGAATCAGCCATACTGATGCTCAATGGATACATCACCCCTTTCTCTGCCTCTTTCTGTCGCTCCCCTTTATTTTAGCCATTTCCATATTCCTCCTACCAACGAGTGTATGGTAATGGGAGAGGTGTAATTGAGAGGCGCTTCGTTAGAGGAGATTTAAATGTGTTTCTTTGTGTGTGTTAAGAGTTAGGAGGGGGGGTGTTTGGATCATTGGTGCTATTTGGATCTTATTCTGCCAAGAAGGCTCAGTTATCATCATTAATGTCTCCCCCTCCTCCCGCATCTCTACTTTCACTTTACAAGGTCGCAAACCTTCCTGGCATTGACAGTAAGCGTGTCATCCACAAAGCCGCCATCGCCTCAAATTGAGATGGTGTTTTAACAGGTAGATTGAAACATGAATGCTGCAGCATTCAATAAACAATAATAGCCCCAGAAGGATGGTAACGTGGCAAGAGTCAGAGGCTACATATCAATTAGACCGCTTAAGATGCCACAGTGATTCTAATGAGAAAAAAAACTTGTCATTGTGAACAATAGAATTATTCCTTAAACACTGGAGTAAAGAAGTGTTGTGGTTTGCATAAATAGCTGCAGAATAGTCAAATAGACATCATTAATTGACAGCCAAGGACTCTATGTGCAATATCATTAGAATATTTTTACCACTATTCCCCAACTATAATTATCCCCCTCTATTATCTATCTCTGTCTGAAAAGGAGATGAGTGGCATTTGATAGATCATTCACTCCCTGCTCATTTACATACATTTGAGAAGCAGCCTTGATGGAGATCACACTGTATCAAGTGGGAACCATAGATGTCATCCACAACATTGAATATGGATATTTTAATCGTGGAAATCAGATGTATACCTGTAAAACAGATATTATATATATATATATCTATATATATATATATATAGATATATATATATATATAGATATATATATATATATAGACGATATATATATATATATATATATACAAATATTTTTCTATGAGCAAGAACTGTCAATCACACAACTGCTTCATTTGTCTCAGACCTAAATATGTCTTTACAACTGCACCCAATCTATTTCATAAGCTTACATTGAAAGGTCAAAGGTGCTAATCTTATGGCTCCTTATTGTGGTCAGGCCACCAGAGACGTCAAGATTTTAAACATGTATTCAGAGTGTAAGCAGGGTGGAAGCGAGGGCCCTCGCGGCAGTCTGAGGCCCCCACATTCAATTCCTCATCCTCACATTAGGAAGTCAGCGGGGCGTTTCCCCCTCCTCCCACCTTGCCCCCCCTTCCCTGCCCTCTCAGAACCCCTGGGGCCACCAAAATGGTAATTGGGCTTCTAATTTACTGTTTCATTTGCCACTATCTGTAATGATCATTAAGTATCAGTGCGGGAACAATGGGGCCAGGGACATTTGGCTCGTTACAGTATCTCTGATACTGGGGTTAGTCTACTGTAGTGGTTTGATATGGGGCCAACATTTGACTTTAGGGAAAAAAAATCTGCCAATTTATAAGATGACCTTTTCAATAGGACACTTGGACAGTATTCAACAAATGTTTGCAAGATGGTGTCCTCTTCATCATACAGTCTTGTTTTATTTTCCTGGGTTCTGAGGTTTAGTGTCCCATGGAGCTACACAATGTCTGTCAAAGCACAAATGGAATTTGTGAAACAAATTATTGTAGTATGCAAATTGAATATAGACTATTGGCAGTTCCATGCTAGTGGCTCTGTGAGGATGTACTTTTAACCTTAGAATGTTAACACGCTCACAATGACACTAAGGATATGTGGATGTTTAGCAGGTATATTGTTTACAGTGTTCACCATCTTAGTTAATCATGTTAGCCTTTTCTACTATGCACTAAAAAAGGACGACTAATGCTGATGTGAACATCTTGATTAGGCTGATATTTCACTAGATAAGTCAACACTTTGATTTGCTGGTGGTGCTAGACGAAATGTCAGATGATCACCACAGTCCTTAGAATTCATCCTCCGGGCAACATGAATGGCCTTATATGATTTCATATCAATCCAACCAATAGTTGTTAAAACATTTCACTAAAGAACAAAACTGAAACCTTATGGGGCACAAGAGCAAAAGTCAGTGGATCACCAGCATCAGTGGGATCCATCCAATAGTTGTTGAGATATTTTAGTCTGAACCAAAGTGGTGGACCGGCCATTATTGTCAAATATCAACCATACTTTTGGCTACAAAACCTTGTAGTTGAATTCAGAAGAGCACATATCAAAAGACAAGATGCAGTCTTCCTACGCAGTTAAATTACACTTCTTCAAGTATCTTATATGCATCTTAAATTAAATGTCAGTTAAAATCTCCCATACTGGTGGATCCTTAATGGATACAGTCAAGAGATATTTCATGATAACTTTAGGTACAAGGTGAGATACTCCTTTGATAATTGCAAAATAATAGCCTGACTATAATTATTATATCTCAGCATTTAATTTTTTCTAACTTGGACTGCATACAAAAGACTTATGAAATGAGTGGAGCGCTTCACTGCAGCGGAGCAGGTGTAGCAAGCTGCCGAAATGACTTTGTCACAGAGGGGAAAAAACAAATGAAGAGTACATCTAAAACCAATGATGGGTTTGAGATCATTCCCTTTCACACTCTTCTGCCACAACCTGACGAGGAAGCACAGGATGATAAAAAGAGAGAAAGACAGAGAGAGGGAGTCAAGGGGACACGGAGGGGGGGGGGGGG
>CALSBV010012177.1:5378917-5400647 GCA_943590825.1 Bovichtus diacanthus
AGAGAGAGAGAGAGAGAGAGAGAGAGAGAGAGAGAGAGAGAGAGAGGCTGAGTGAATTTGAGTATGCATGTGTATAAAAGAGGGAGAAAGGGAAAGAGAGAAAGGAGTAAGTGAGGTCTGCCAATTTAAAATATCTCAAGACATTTTATAATACTTTTGAGAACCGAATTTAAAACCAACAACAAAACACAATTAATTCAGAAATGCTGCAGAAGCAACCTGTTTTCAGATTCAACACAGCCTGAGAAAGTTCTGAAAACATTTTTTTCTGGATTTTAGCGATGGAAAGGTTTTCAACTGCACGTAATAAAGCAAAGAGAATAAGAAATGGCTGCTTTCAAACCAACATATGTATGAATGTGTACCACGCTCCTAAATTAACATTATGTTATGATGTGATTTTGCATAATAATATTTTTAAACATGCATACACTATTACCATTTGTAGGGGCTCTATTTTCAGGGCATTTATATTGATATTTTTGCACCAGAACATGCAGGTACCCGTTTGCAAAAGAATAATAGAAATAGAAATGTTATTAATTAGCTAGAATAGTTGTGTGCTAATCCACAAAACTTCAGTGGGAGGTGCTGGACACAAAACTATAAAAGAAAGGTACCTCAAGTACTTTGACTTGACACAGGTCTTCCTCTGGCAAAAAAAAAGCCATGTGAAGGAAATGAGACGTAAATATGACTAAATGGCCGTATATATATACTTACTTACTAAGACTTACTTCACGTGTGCCTAATCACAAGATAAATACAATACATTGACATGGAGTATGATTTTGAGATGCTGTGACAATTGCATCACGCAGATCTCCCATTTCCTTCACATGGGTATTTGCCTGAAGAGGAAGTTGTGTTGAGTTGAAACATTGCAAATAAAAAAAGAGCTCTGATTTCAATGTGCGGACACCTTTCTATGGTATTTTTAAGTTAAGTGTGAAATTACCACACACTGGCAAGACCAAACAACAGTCAAAAGATAACTGTTTTAAATCTTAGAGCAAGCATGTACATCAGAATATACAAAAATGAGAGAACAAAAAAGTTGGAACTGTTAGTTAGAATCACACTTATCATTTTGGATCGAGTGCTCCTTGGCTTTTTCACATAGCGGTCAAGCTCTGATCATCAGAGGTCACAGTGGGAATAACCCGTAATCGTGAACAAGTTCTACTTCCAGTCATTATATCTCTGCTTTTCTTTCTCCTGCATCCCTCCATCTCCTCCCTTTCTTTTCCCTTCTGATCACGAAGCGAGGCGATTTGATTGACACCCCGCGCAGATTTATTCAAAGACCCAGGTGGGCCTCCTGCCTGTATGTTGAGAAAGCTGCATGTGACTGTGTCTATACTGCCACTCATTACCATATCTATACTGCGGTGTGATCCTGTCATCAGTTCAGGCATATATGGCTACTGTCAGAACATCACAGGCCACACTGGCCTTAATTGTGATAGAAATCCCTCAGGAGCAGTTACTGTACCTCTAACAGGGAACGGAGAAAAGAAAAGACCTGATTCATTACCATACACTCACTATCGCCCCCAAGTGGTGAGGTGGGGCTTGTTGAGGGGGATCTTGCAGAGCGTGTGTTCAATGTAAAGTGGAATTGTGTGTTCTGGATAACAACTAAATATTGTGTTAAAAAGAAGCCAGTTTTGTATGATAAAATAGATGATAAATGATTCAAATGTTTTTTCTAACCATACAATTCCCTGCATCAGACATAAAATATGACTTTCACTGAGGCTGCCGTAGCTCAGGGCTGAACTGACACCCCTGTTCCTCCTGACTGCAAGTTTGGTTTTATGCTGTGGAGCATCACACTAATCTATTGACACGTTTTTTTTAATTGACTGGACTAATTGTGTTGGCCTTTTTTTGGACAGCTCAGGTTTCCTTCATTTCGTGTTTTGCTGGCCGGTTGGTCGGTGAGAGGAAATAATCCGCCGATGCTCTCACACTGCAACACAAAGACAGAAAGAGGGAGAGAGGCCGACTCTCGCCTCAAGCCAAACTGACACAAACAGACAACTTCAAAGTGAAGACTGTTGTTTATTTGTGAAGAGAAAGGGGGGAGAGGGAAAATGGAGAAAAATTTATCTGATATGCAACTGTCAGGAGAGCATTTTCACATGCAAAATAGCGAGTGAGTGAGAGAGATTACCTAGAGGGAGGAACATGACAGCATTCACTAGGGTCAGGATGGATCATCATCTTCAGCCCCCCCCCTCCCTCGTCTCTCTCTTTCTCCCTCCATCGCTCTATCTTTATCTCTCTCGCTCTCTGTTACCCTCCCTCCTTCCTTTTCCGTTTTCCCCTCCTCTCCCTTTCCCTCTCATCCTGTTTTCAGACTCCATCACTCTGCACTTCGACAACCCGGCAGCTTAAATCCAGACTAAATTAGCTGAATGAAGATTAAATCATTTGGCCCTGAGCTCTCCAAGATATTGGGAGGAAGACTGAGTAAGCCTTAAATGGTGTCTGACTGGGTTTGGACCTATGCATGAGTCTGAGGAGAGACTCTTCCTTCAATGGTAGTCAATTGAAACCTGATTAGAGGGGGGTGTTGGGTAAAAAATGAGGAAAAGATTAAATTTCTGGGACAAGTGTTTCCTAAGTAAGGACGCTGGCTTCGTTATTTTTCGTTTGCCTGCACAATGTCGACTGACGACAGGCTTGTTCCCAGGCTAAGATATCGAACCGGGCAACATCATCGCTCACGGTGCTTAGGAGAAATGCTTTAGAAAGTCCTGTAGTCAATGCGGTCTGCGGGTACACAAATCAGATGGAGCTGGTTTAACATTCAAGTGAACACAGACAACCATCTCTGGCCTGCTGCAGTAGATACAACAACTGCAGAAACTCTGCGGTAGGAAGAAGAGCAGAATCTCTCAGGAACAAGTCCAAGAATTATCCCAACGGCAGGGCATTTTAAAATGAAATATCTCTGGCGTTATATCATACTGAGACCTGCAGGAGCGTGCGGCCAGCATGTCACACAAAACAACAACTAAAACCTCCATGAAGAGGCCACATGCATCTGCCGAGTATTGTAGATGATGCTCCGCTGAGAGGACTGCTGCTGCATATGACTGCAATATAAACAACAGCACACAACAGAGATGCTGCTGCTGATTTATGTTTACCTTCAATCCCGGGAGAAAGAGGGGGAGGATAGAGAGAGAGAGAGAGAGAAAAAAAAGATAATGAAATAAATAATAAAAGACCAGGCCTATCAGATAAGCTCCTGTTTATCCCGCTGTAGGGCAAATACAAATTGTCAATTTAATGAACACGGTGGACGTGATGAAAGCGGGGTGAAGGAGCCTCCTGCCTGACAAACAATCAGGAAATGTTATCTTAATATTGTTGCGCTGTTATTCAGCCCATAACTTAGGGGGTGGGGAGAGGCCATGAGGAGGAGGAGGTGGCATGGAGGGGAGAGGGGAGTGAGGGGGAGCAGGGAGGCACAAAGGCCACGTCCCTCTGTGGTGGCCCTGTTATTGCCTGTTTTTATTATGAGCCATAGCTCAATAGACCCAAACACACTTTGAACACACACAGACCTACATTTGAGCCTGGGAAGCGCACACACACACACACACACACACACACACACACACACACACACACACACACACACACACACACACACACACACACACACACACACACACACGCACACGCACACACACACGCACACGCACACACACACACACACGCAACGTGAATTTACAAGTCTTTTTTTTGCAAGAGAATGAAACAACGCGATTCTGAACAAAACACCTGAAATTATCTCTTTCTTCGAGTGCATGCTCGTACTGGTGTGATGTCGTGTTTCCAGACTCCGTTGATTTAAAAGCTTTAATTGGTTTCAGGGATATCAAGCTATTAATCTAAATGTTTCAACCAAAAAACTGCAAATCAGGAGCTCCAAAAAGCTTCATGCTGAAATTAGCAGCCGCTGAAAAGTACTGGAAATCTGATTTGTGTGACAGGGTTCGGTCATAGGCCGACAACCATCCTTTAAACGGCACTTTAAAAAGTGTCCAGATGCTTCACAGCTCAAAGTTTTTTTTTGTAAGTCTTGAATTTAGAGCGTCGCAATCTGAGCAGCCACCAAAATTAACTATTATCTCCATATTTATATATTGCCGGCACTAAATTGCGTCGGGAAGAATTACTATCAATATGAATATCTGCAACAATAACTCAGCCGCAGTGCTGAGGACAGGATGCTCTTTATCAGGCTTCTGATAGGCCTTAAATACAGCACAAGGCAGCCATATCAGAGCTTTTTCTCTCTAATATCAGGCCGCATTAGCACCTCGTAAATCAAATTACACTCCTAGAATTTCATTAGGCTCACCTGCCAGCGCTGCTGTGCTGCAGAAATATTTATGTTTTTATGCTACGATTGCGTGCTTTCAGGTACACAAAAGGGAAGGAAGGGGGGCTGAGAGGGAAAAAAATGGGTGATAAACCTAATTATCTTTTAAGAATACAGAGAAAATGTGTCATAAATTGTGGCGATCCTGAGGAGAGCTGGCGTTTTGGAAGCCTGTGGGGGCTGAGAGTTGGGGGACAAGTCTGCTCTGCTGTTTACCATCTTTAACCGGGGCTAGACTCCCACAATCCAATTAGCGGCTTCCCCAAATTCGCTCGAAACAGAAATCAAACAGGATGATGTATGACGCCGATCACTGGGCCCTCAACAACCCGCTAATCTGATAAAAGCGAAAGCAAGACTGCTAATAGTGGAAATACTTGTTCAAACTGGATCCAAATGTTATGATGGGAGTCTGTCTTTGTTATCTAATTACCTCAAAAGAATTTCACATTTCTATTTGTTTATTTGTTGTTGCGGTTTGTTAGATTATATTATCTTCCTCATAATCATCTCTGGTAGCTTGTGCTGAATGTGAGCCGAGGCTGTGGGGGGGGGGGGGGGGTTTAAGAGAAGGTGGCCGTGCGAAAGGAACGCCGACATTCCCGTAATTTCTTTCCCATCTGGAGCGGCTGGGGTCTGGATGGTGGGGTGTCTGGGTATGGATTTTGATTAGACACAAAGGGAAATGATGGAGCCAGTGACCGTAACGACAGCCACTTAATAAAAGATACAGTCTATACATCAGAGAGCATCTAGCTGTAAATCATTCGGCCCTGTAACGACGTGCATTCCCGTCCCATTACCGAACCCCTAACAGGCCACTCATATTTACTCTTTGGGCTTCAATATCATTTTAAAATAATGAGCTTTGTCCCTTATCTAATTAATAGGGGCCTAGGTTCATTTGTTTTTTCTCTCCCCTCTTTCTCTTACAAAAATTAGGAAGCTGGCATTTTGTTTTAGCATACAAACATTTTTACAAATTTGCTCCGTGGTATGAGCGGTAAAAGTTATAACCCAGATAAGGTGGTTGTGACTCTTGTTGTATGTTGTGTGTAATTGCTCTATGTTGCAACTGGAGGCTGTTTATCCAGGATTTTGTGTGTGTGTGTGCGTGCATGCGTGTGTGTGTGTGTGTGTGTGTGTGTGTGGTGTGCTCCAATGGGCAGAAGTAAAAGAGCAGGTCCATTCTCTCTCTTATTACTGGAATTGTAATTCAATGATCACCTTAGATCACACGCGTGCCATAAATCAGATAGGCTTGACAGAGGATGAAAAATTGTATTAATAATGTGAAACTTATTATACAGTCCCAAATGCTCCCTTGATAAATGACATTGTTTGGGCCTGACAATGATTGCATTTAAAACATTATTTCTGTTTTCTGCTGGTGTGTGTGTGTGTGTGTGTGTGTGTGTGTGTGTGTGTGTGTGCACTGCTGGACACAGTGGCGGTGGTTTGCTGGGTGGGGAAGACAGAGGTGGGGTTCCCGAGCTTCATAAAATATTCAAGATGTTTCCCACCCTTTTCTCTGGAGTCAGTGGGCAGGCGATGGCTATGGCAGTGGATAAAATGTGTGTGTGTGTGTGTGTGTGTGTGTGTGTGTGTGGCCAGCACAAGTGAAATGGCTGGTGGCTCACCGCAGCACAAACACCCAAACTTCCAAACCACAGGAATGGGCCGTGCACATCTTCAAGTCATAAAGTGGCGTACTTGCATTATTAGTATTACGACACGTCTTACTAAGATAATAGCAAATGTGAAGAATTATAGAAAGGAGCTGCACAAGGTTAATCATTTATGAACACTTTTTTTCTTCCTTTTTTGAATAAGTGATTTAGAGAAGAGTTTATTTTTCTTCATAACTCAATTTCTATAAGAATGTTAATATAAAAAAAAGTCTAGACGCGGCTTGAGCAAGAGCCAGCAGAGACATGAAGAAAGAAGAAATAAAGATACGTGGAAAAAGCCTGAGATTTAATACAAATACTGCGTCTGCACTCTCTTCCTTTCTGTGCTGTGTCGTATCAGAACAAGCTGGACGGCAGGATTTACGTCCAGTCTGCGTTCACTCACAACAGACGCACCTCTGACTCCGAGTGTTAAAAAAGCAGTAGAGAGAAAAGCATCTGGCACAGGTCCTATTTCTTTTCACAAGGACGAACACATTAAGTTGTATAGCACAGTATTTTGCTAATGCTGTTTTATTTCCAACACCTATCTATTTGGATTAAGTGCCCTTGCTTAGTGCATGAGCCGTCACGAGGGGGGTAATGTCCGTGGCGAAGAATGAGCTGGCAAACCCAACCTGCCTGCCAATGCTGTAAACAGCACATCAAAACTGACAGCATTAAACGTTAGCCTTATGTTCTGACACACTAATCCTGTGTTCAAGTAACAATCACAGCAACAACAGATGCCCCTTTGGGCCTTGTAATGATCCAGCGAACAAATACTCACATCTCATACATCCATACTTGGTATGATACTCGCCAAATCCCTGGATCAGATATAAGGGAAAAAAAAAGTTGCAATCTGATTTAAAAAAACGAACTATTGAAATATATAGTAGTAAAGTACAGTACAAGGCACATGCCTCCTGGAAAAAAGCAATTGGCAAAATGTTAAGGGAGCAATATGAGTGTTTCAAGGGGCAGAGTCAGTGTTGGAACTTAATATAACACTAGTAGAAGCATCATGCAAAATGTGTACAAGCAACAAGCAAAAATAAGACAAGTGTGCCGGAGCAATAAAAAATATTGTTGGAAGCGATGAGGATGTGGGAAAAGGGCCTCCAGACAGCCACAAAGTAAAGTAAGTAACAGAGAAAATAGTGAGAAACTTTTATGTGCTGAATGACCAACACAGCACAGCTGTTGTATGGGGCGTTAATGTGACGTCCTGTGTCATTCTAAATCTGACAGCAGACTGGATAGACTCGTCTTCACTGTGATACGTGGAGCCCTAACTAAGCAGATTTGCATATCACACAGGAAATCTACTGTGACAGCAACTGAGAAGAATATTTGACAAATTTTGCATGATGTTTTCCATAGCTTTCTACATCAAAGTGCATCTGATGTATTAATGGTTTATTGTGGCTTTTTGAGGAGGGAAAATCAAATGAATAAAAAGGTGAAGCACTTTTTTCTTGCATATATTTTGTCACAGGCCAATAATAGGTGGAATGAATAAGTAGTACTTTGATTGGTACTTGAACGATACAATCTCCAGCTATTTAAATCGGCTGGAGAAAACTAGGTTCAAGTCTTCTTCTAATTAAGTTCCTGGACAGTTGGAGTGCGATCCCTGCACAGGGACACTGAGACCCAGACTGGCCTTTCCCTGTAGACTTGGCTTTCCCTGGCTGGCCCTGTCCATGTCCTCTACTGTACTGTTTGTGTGAAACCCCCCCTCACTGATCTTATTACTCAACCCACCCCACTCTCCCTTCTCTTCTCCTCCTCCTCATCCCTGCAAATGACCATGATGGGAGGCCATTCATCTCACTCCTTCGGCCACCACAATGAAATAAATCAAGTATTCCCCCCCCCCAAATATAACAATATTTGTATTTGGGGTGGGGCAGACGTAATTGATGACTGCGGCCGCGCTAATTAAAAACGGCGGAGGTTTCATTAATCTTGGTCATTGGGTAGGGGGGATAGTTGGGTAGCTGCTACAGTGTAGCCTGGACGGGTGGGGGGTGGGGCAGAGCCGCCTCCATCGTCCTCATCGCTCAGGTGATTTGGGACATTGTCGAGCATATTAGCACGATGAGGTTAATGTGAAATGGCCATTAATAATCACAACAAAAGTCTATGGTGTACAAACTCAGTCTCTCTGTCTCGGGTCTTCAACCGCTACGCAACTCCGGGAGCCAAACAAGACAATACAGTGAACAATCACACGTGTTTACTGCCATGTCCTGGCTGGAGAAGTTAATTGCTTTTCTGACTTTGCTTTGTAGCAACTGTTGTTTTTTTTACCCCCATCCCCATCCCCTGACACACACACACACACACACACACACACACACACACACACACACACACACACACACACACACACAATTAATTACCCTTCGCAACTTTTGCTGCTTTGCCTGTGTTTGCGTAGTCAAAACTATCCAGCCACAGAGGACTGGAGTGTCACGGACTCTTCAGAAGCATTCAAAATATGAGCATCAGGGTTTGTGTGTGTTTCACTTAAGAAAGATTAATTGACATGAAAATTGTACTATCTCCACGCTCTATTTGAACATTTTATTGAATGAGCTGCTACATTTGACATGCCCACTTGCTTAAAAAAATAAGACAAAATAATGTAGCATCATTAGATTATGAGTAACTATTTTGTGTTTGTATACAGTATCACTTTTTTTACAATTTATTTGTGTTTGTTTTTTTATAAAAAAGGCTGATAAAATTGATAAATCATCAAGTAATCTGCCAATTATTTTCTCGATTACTCATTTGCTCTATAAAATGTGAGAAAATAATGACTTCTCAAAGTCCAAGGTGATGTCTTTAAATGTCTTGTTTTGTAAATCCAAAAGCCCAAAGATATTCAGTTGAATATGATATAAAACAGAGAAAAGCAGGAAATCTACATATTCTATCAGAAAATCGCATTTTCTGTTACTGTTATTACTTTAACAAATAGTCGACTAATCGTTGCAGCTCTACAAAATATAAAAAAAATATATAGTGTTTTGTCGATCAGCACAACAAAAGCCCACAAAGACATGATGACAGGAGGTTTGCTAATTAGAAAAAAATCAATAATAGGACAAATTGGACAATCTTAAGCATTTTTAATAGTTCATAAGTAAACTTTGAAGCCTGGAAGATTAAAACACATTTGCTCTGAACAACGGTTTAGAACCACACAGAGCAGAACCAAACCAAATATTCAACAGCATGCAGCAAATAAGTCACACCTGAGCATCTACTTAACTCACAAGACGGGAACAGACCATAGAGTTGATAAAACAGAATCATATTGTTACTGTTGTGCCATTACAGCGCAGACAATTTACTAAGTAGCACCTATGAACACCGCAGATGGATATCATCATCACCCCGTAATGGCTTCTACATGTTAATTCACAACTTTAGCTTCTCTACCACGACTCCGCCACAGAATAATGGCTAGCCTGCATCTGGTAGAGGCAGTGTAGGGCAGTGTATGAAGCGTAAAGAGAAACCGAGAGAGAGACAAAGACAAGGAGAGAGAATTAAACAGAGAGAGAGGAAGAGATGGGTGGGGTGGAAGCCGTAGCATATGGTGCCACGCTGCCATAAACAAGCTTTATGAAAAGACCGGGGACGTTTATTTAATCATGGAATACCTGAGGAATCGCAATGAGACACACACTTTGTCCCATTATTGTTAGCCCATAAATTTAACTGCTTTACCAGAACGACGAGGAACCTGATACAGCCGCCGAAGACAACGCGGGGAAGCAGGTGAATTTATGTACGTGTGTGTGTTTGTGAAGTGTACCGTGTCGTAGCTACCGTAAAGTGTGTGTGTGTGTGTGTGTGTGTGTGTGTGTGTGTGTGTGTTACAGATGAATAGGCAGGACTGCTACACACTGGTATCTGTGTATCTGCAAACACAGAGAAATACACTCCAGAAAGTATCTGGTGGATACAGATGATCTTCTTATGACTGTATTACTCAATTCCGCTAATTTTATTCCTCTAGCAGTGTATTTGCATGCATTTATATTTTAAGCTGTCGTTGCCCTTATTCTCTAGAAAGTAGTCTCTCACAACCTACGTGAAGAAATAAAACATTCATTAGTGTTTTGACCTCCCAGGTCACACAAAAAAGCATCAGAAATAACAAGGTGGGTCTAAAGGCCCCCGGAGGAAATGCATTTCTCATTTGTATTGAACTGAAACAACAATGGGCATCCAAATAAAGCTTGCCACTGCACTCATTCATTTCAACATCAGGCACATGCTTACAAATGCACAAACACAACCGTGCTAGCACATAGACATGTGTAGACATACGCACAAATAGCACCATGTTTACCACACACGGGTCTGTGTGACACACAAATGCATATACTTGAAAGTTCAAAAATACAGTACAAAGAGCTGGTCTTGCAAACACAAAAACAATTGGACTGCATGTGCAATTGTGTGTTGGCAAGCATACTTCCACACACACACACGCACACACTCACAGCTCTGGGTCAGGGGGACAGCGGTAGCTCAGAGCCAGCTGTGACCTGCCGGTCCAGGTGCTCAGGAAAACCGCTGTTAACGGCCACGATTGATGATCTAATCAAACTGTCACCACGGCGATCCGCTGCAGGGGAGGGGAGGTTGGGATGGCGTGGGTGAGTGGGGGGGCGGGGGGGTTGTTGGAGTGGGGTGAGAGCAGGTGGGGGGGAATATCCAGGAGGCCTTGTGCATGCTTACCGTTAGCCCAAATTGAGAGTGACAGTCTCAATAGTGAAAAGACCTCTTTTTTCTCCCTCTAAGTAATGGAGGAAACAACTCCAGCGGTCTTCCGGAGGATGTCACATAATCAAGGGAGCTCTCCTCTTCCCCCCCCCCCAACCCTTCCACCCACCCCCTTTCTATAACGTCTCGGCTCAAACAATGTGTCGGAGGGTGGCTGGAGACTTTGGACATGGAGAGATGATGTGGTACAGTGCTGGACCAACACAGAGCTGATTATGATGACTTCTGCATTGTTTGGTGCTGAACACTAACACACACATCCACACAAAGAAATCATGTAGATGATGGCCTCATGGACCCCCAGTGTACTGAATGATTTTTAGTTCTACTGGACTATAAGGGAACATCGTTATTGTTGATTTAGGGCGCTTTCACAAGCCAACATTTAGTCCGTTTAAATTCAACTCTGGTGCAGTTTGTTTGGGCAGTTGTGAATCTGTAGGCGGTAATCATACTCTGCTGCGGACCAAAACAACCAGTCCGAGACCGCTTGAGAGAGTCGGTCTCTGATCGTTTCCAAGCGAAACCGATTGCGGTTCGATGTTCGAAGTGATCCAAAATGCAGCTGATCGTAGCATTTATTTTTTGGAAAAAGAGGATCTACACATTTTTGACAACCCTGAGGGGTTTGATCTCAACACTTTTCAAATGTGTTGGGTAGAAATATTTATCACGAAACGTATCTGCTCCATGTTGCTCGGCTCGTGTTTTTTCTCTGCGCTTGTTTACATTTTCTCCAAATTTCTGACCGATAAGAAATCAGCCTTTGTATGATGCCCAACACATGACACTCTACACACACAGCCTGCACAGACACATCCAATACCAGATGACACATGACACACAGCCTGCTGTATGTCACATGCGTAGCTGTTCATTGGGGACTGGGGACCCCAGGGAAATGAGCAGTAGTGTATAAAAAAGAATCCTTTATTTTACCAAAAATAATCCCACATTAGAGAAAAGAGAGAAGTTGCACTCTAACCATCTAATCTTACTTATGTAGTGACAGGTGAGTGAGTGAGTGAATACTACGTGACATTGTTTATCTATGAAATAAAAAATGTATGGCGTGAAAGTGTATATTTATTGGTTTTTTGGTTGGTGGATTTGTGCTATTTGTTGCAGAAGATAGCACTTAAAGACTGGCAGAAATAATTGAATAATTGAAGATAACAACATCTCAATTTCTCTTGATTTCCACAGCATATTAGCAATGCAGTGTATTCACATGGAAACATATATGATAATAATTCTCTGGTCGAATTAAACAAATTTAGCTATTCTATATTTAACTGAAAAGAGAAAAGTTCAGGAAGTGGCCCAACTTAATAGTGGCCTTGTTGATCGCTGCCTGTTCTGCGTGTGTGTTAATCACCTTCCCCAGGATATATCCACGACTGCCGCTTGCCCGTCCAGCTCACATTAATTTAATCGCTGCTCAGCTAATTCATTGATTAATTGGCTCATTAGTGATGCCTGGCAACATCCATTTCTGCCATGACAGTCTGATGTTTCAATAGAAAAGGAAAACAGGCTGGCAAAAGCCCAGTTTTTCCACGGTCCCAGTGTGCATAATGTTCAACCACTGTCAACAGTTAGCCGCACAATTGTGTCACTGTATAACTGCCTGGTTTGGTGCCACAGGATGTGAAATGAATATGAAGGTGAACTGTGCACATTCTCCGTTCTTGTCTGGTTGAGTAATGTCACTTGGGTTTCAGCGGTGGGTGACATCATTCGAAGGGAAAGAAAAACTTGAAAAGCTGGAGGGACTGTTGGAGCTGCACTACCGAGATGAGGTAGACGCTGTTATGAGACGACACACTACTGCCGCAGATTTATTCCAGAAGTCAAGGTCATGTTGCTCTGACATGACGAGTGGCTTCCAACTGTGGGACGAGCTGTCGACTAAATTCTAACATTATTATTAGTAATAGGAGCCGATAGGACCCCGCTGCACCCTGCAACAAGGAGCTGGATGTCAGAGTGATCAACAACAATACATGGATAGGACTGCTGATGTGACATCATATGACCATAAAGTAGCTAAGCTAAGACGTATATGACCTCTGGCCTCTCTACTCTAAGACACAGGCCCAGATTTATAATTGGCATTTTGTCACAGTTGCTGCTGCCGGGCTGTGGTCATACTGTGCTTTAACTAATGATGAGTTAGACCACAGAGGGAGAGACTTTAGCATTAAAGTGTGTCAGCCTTTCAGAGCACCAACATGCTCCCCTCACACCCCCCTACCCACAAACACACACTCCCACAATTCTGCACCATATGCCCATGACAAGTGCATAAAAATCGTTCCCAAGCGATAGCACAGGCCAACCCATAAAAACTTAATGCACCTAATTTTCCAGTAATCAAACTTTTATAGACTGCAATGGCTTTTAAACTAACAAATTTTAATTATCGCTTAATTTTAACAGCAATATTAACGCGATCCCTCATTCTGGGAGTGTTCATTCTCCATGAAATATTGAGTAGGGTAAACAGCGAGGCGCTGTCCGCTGGCTCCTGTTCAAACAAGGAGCCAGCAAACACAAAGGTGAGCTAGGGGTCGCTGAGGCCTTGCCAGTACCATGCCGGGACTACGTGAGCTGCAGAGACCTCTGGGAAATGAAGCTTCATGAGTGCAAGCACACAGAATTAACTGATTTTGCACAACATGTACAATTACTACATGGCCCCGATCACTGCTGTATGTTGGTCAGTGTTGTAGTGATCCTGCTACACTGCCAGACACTGGTATATTTATGTTGCTGCTGTAGGTTTGATTTGACATTGATTTGAACTTTTCTGTGGATAAAAAACAGAAAAATCGAACTTTTATTTGATTTTTTCCAGGGTTTAAGGATATTTCCCACAGTGAGACAAAAATATCCTCAGCTACTTTCAAGTTAATATTTTCCTGCTGCCTGCTCTGTGCTGCTAATCACATCCTTGCTTACAGTACCAGCAGAACGGGATATTACTGACTGTTGCCCTTGGGTGGCTGAAAACTAGGCCTTACCACCCAACACCAAGCCAGAGAGACAAAGTGCTGACACAGGCAGATAAGGGGAGGAAAAAGGAGAAAGATTAAAGAGCAGATTCATTATCAATAATTAAGCGAAAGGATTTATTCTAATGAATTAGGGGTTGTCTTTATCTACTCTTTATCTCCCTATCAGACTGCTAACTCTCTCTTTTCCTCCCTCACACACATGCCCCGCACACACACACACACACACTGGCTTGTGTGACTTGACCCCTGCCTGCACCGTGTGGTCCATATTGCCACCATGCTGGCTCCAGGCAGGGCTCTTCCGCCCCTGCTCCACTCGTCAAGCCTGGATGGTCCCGGCCCTCGGTGCCGGGGCAATATGGCCGCGCTGCACGGCATGCTGGGATGCGGCTTTAAGCCCAGAGCCCGGCACTGCAAAGCCAGATGCCCGCTCAGCCGAGCTCAGCCCCTGGCACAGCAATGTGATCAAATCAGCCATGTGAACATAGAGGAATAAACGCGGTGCAATATGTAAACCTGGGTTTGACTAGAATATTGGTTTACTGATTGTTGTTGTCAATTTCAGATTTGATGCAGATTTTTTCTAACACGGCAAACGTAAAATTCTCAAGAAAACGCTGACAAAATTGTCCAAACTTTTTTTTTTTTAAAAGGCACAAATACTAAACATTTACATAATCTACATGTATTTACTATTGATAGTTTCAATCTGAAATGAGTGAAAACCAGTAATTCTCTCAGTCAATCTTCTCACTGCAGTCATGTAATAGCGGATGCTCTGACTATCCCCGTCTTCATTTTGTGAGTCATCACACCTGCGCTGCATGCATCGTGCTAGCTATTTCTGGATCTGTATTACTGCCTATTCACCTGGTTTTCTGTTTTCTTCCGAGGGATTTTAGCTCCCGCTCACTTGGCTCAGTCATACAGTAATGCTGCAGAAAGCAACTGCACTTGAGCAAAGCTGTGAGCAGATTTTAGCAATTAGACATCTCCAAAACATTCTCTCCAGCTGCTTATATCATGCCCCCCCCCCACACACACACTTAAACAAATATATCTTTCTTCTGGGTTGTCAGCACTCCTGTTTCAAGAGTGATGAGTGTATTAGTTGGAGGAGTTTATTATTACAAGCGTGAAAATGGCAAGCGTTTTAACAATTACCTATGAAAACAGGTATGTGAGACAGGTCAGTTGTCTTTTGGCGCCCTGTTTTTAAAGAACTAATTACAAGCAATTGAGGCAAGGTCGCCGCTGTCAATCAAGCTCTCAAGCCGCTCCCTTGTTATTGAAGTGTTGGTTTAGGTGCCTGCAGACCCACCGTCAGGGAACACACGCACCGAGATGCACACAAGGTTAAGATGGGAAACTACAACAAAATGAAGATTAAAGTAGAAGTAGAAATTAAACTGCGTGATGAAATATGTGATTTTTTTTTTTTGGATGACAGAGAAGGCAGATAATTAATTGTACAATAACATTGATACACACGCGTGTTCAGTCACAAACATAATTTCGTAGAAGTCAGTTTTAGTCACATAAGAAAGTGTTTGGGTTGTTACTCAAAAGTGATACACAATTTATTCTATGCTCCTCCTTAGGGGCAGCTACTCTTTGCTGTAATTAACAGCACACATTCAAAACCGATGGTTGTATCCTGTTTTTGTTTTACAGTCAAGATAACTCTATTGTTCTCCTGTGAATAAGCAAGAAAAAACATTCTTGATGTGCAACACTCATTCACAATCAATAAAATCAAACTAGTGGGAATACTTTTTACAGATTCTGGAGATTATACAACCATTTTCACACCAGGCTGGCGCAGACTGCACATCCATTAACTAAATCAGGGACATTATATATTCAGATGAAAATGCACTGAGGAACAGGGATAATTCAAGTCAGTGTAACATTACAAGTAGGTGATAACGAAAGTGACAAGTTCTTATTAATGCCAATGCAAAATGTTACAATAAAAATATTTTCAGATCACTGCAAACCATTACAATCCGACATCACACAGCTAGGTGTATGTAAACTTGTGAGGACATGCGGCCCTCGTAAGTATACAGCCACGAGAAAGCACACACATGCAGGCAAACAAAACGGACAAAAAGCCCTCATCTGCTCTCAGTGCCTGCAGTGGAGTGGTGGTGTGACTGAGACGAAGACCCAGTTGTGTCACTTTATAACAGTTCAGCTCTGCCTCTATCTCTCTCTCTCTCCCTCACCCTGAACCTGTCAGATAGTTGGAGTCTGTCATCTCACCCATCCTCCCCTCCGAATCCTCTCCCTCCTCTTCCCCATGGGGTTAGAACGATATATGGAGCTAATATATATATATATATATATATAACATAATAATAACAATAATAATATAGCTAGCTGACCACCATTGCATACTACACTCATTAGAGGGAACTGATTGTAATGTGACGGTGTGATTGGGTTACATAAAAGGTATGGGGAAAACATATTTTTTCCTCATGTGAACATAATCAGGTTGAAATAAATTGTGTGTTTTTAGAATATCTTACTGTGTTTGTGTGGGTTTTCTTTAACACTAAGAAACATGCATGGTAAATTGAAAGTAGACTCAATATGACAAGAGAGTGTGCAGGTTTGAAAGTGAAAGGAAGTTCTTCATTTGGTTTTGATCGCTGCAGTGTGTACAGGCTGGACAGCTGAATTTATTTAAACCGCCATGTTTTTGCGTAACCCTGTATACTGGTGCCTTTTGATTGTACTTTCAAATACGTCATGCGCTATTCTTTTAGGACTCGGAGAGCGCAGATCTCTGGCAAAGCTGTTTCAAAATAGAATGGGTTCTTCCTTGGACCATGCTGCACCCTTCCACCAAGTTTCATGGTAATCGGGCCTGCAGTTTTTCCGAAAAACATAAACAAACTGAACTGAAAACATAACCTCCTTGGCAAAGGGAACTAGCTCCTGGGAGTTGGGCTAATGCTGCTCAATGCCCCTTACTACTAAAGGTCAAATGTGGACAGATTTCCCTATGTGGATCAATAAAGTTGATGAACCAAAATGAAATACTGATACTAAAAATCATCAGCACAATCAGCCTTTTAAAACCGAACTTGGCGGTACTCTATCCTCCTCACAGATATCCACCCAAAATAACTTGGTGTTTTGAGGCCCCAGACGGATTTGGCTAAGTGAAGCCTGGCGTAAGCTACGACTAGTCAGGTCTGTTCCTCCTCCTGCTCCTCCTCTCTTCCTTTGACTAAAAGATCTCCCCAGTGTTCTAAAAATACCAGGTGAACAGGGCCGCATAGATGGTGATGAAACTGCGTCTCTGACACTGTCCCACTGCAATCCATCTCTCCACCGCCTGCCAGCCAGCATATGTTTGCAATTGGCTCCCCCCAGCAACCCCCACACTGGTCCCTAGTTGCCGGTTCAGATACCCCCCTACACACACACACACACACACACACACACACACACACACACACACACACACACACACACACACACACACACACACACACACATCCTTTTCCTCTCCCTGTCTCTCTTTCTCCCTCAGCTACCGTCCTAGTCTCCAGGTCTGGGCTTTCAAAACCGGTGCAGTTATCAATCATTGAGCCAGCACTGTCATGTTGGACCAAACCGCTCATACACACATAGACACACACTTCCTCTCTTTCTCCATTGCTCTCCTCCTTTCTTTCTTTCATCTCCCCTCTCTGCCTATCTCTTTGTCATCCCACCTCACTCTCTCTCTATATCCCCACCTTCTCCTCCGTTTTCCTCCGCCGTCCTCTGCCTCCTCTCTCTCACACTTGCCCAAATTTGTTCCACTTAATAAGCCCTCCCCAATGACCTTGTGCTAATTAAGCTGCACTGTGTTGGAAATATGATGGTTAATTAATGATGAGATAAATTCTGTCTGCAGGACTGTCAGAAAAATGATGACACCGTGTTTTACAGGTTTAAATAGAACAAACCTTGTGGCTGTCCTCCCTCTTAGTGCGCATGCAATGGAGTGTGCATGCATGTGTGTGCGCGGTGGGCATGTGTTTAAGTGTGCACGAATGAGTGCGATAAAAAGAATGAGAGAAAACAGGGGATGAAAGAATGATCTTTGGATGACGAGTGGGAGCGTACAGTTTGTGTGGTAACAGGTATAAACATACCTATATGTCAGTTCACATAGGTGTGTATTAACATGCAGTGACTGAACATATAGTACTTATATGTGTGTGTGCGTGTTTGATGTAATGATGCTGAGCAGAGTGACAAAAATACACACATTGAGCTACACTATCAGGCAACACAGAGACCTTACAGCTTCATGCCTCCATGCCCAGTATCCTTGTGTGTGAATGTGTGTGTGTGTCCTCTATGATCTTGGCAGTGTTGCCACCTTCTTTAACAAAAACAATGAGCACAAAAGCTTTTTGGGGAATTTTCCACCAGCTAGTCAATTAAATCCAAGTGTCATCCTATTCAAAAAAAAAACCTACAAGTTGTTTAAACTAAAATTGGTGCTTTCACTGGCTTTGGCCAAAACAGTACCTCTCAGATGAGCTGCATTTCCAAATTAGCAAGGATCCACTTGTGTGGTGGACGTAGAGACTAATCCACTGGCTGATTTAAGTGTTGTACTTTCTAGTATCACCACCATTACCGCAGTGGGAGAATCAAACTGAACGCAATTCGAGTGACAGTGAAAGCAGAAATGCTTAAATTGATCATGGTCATATGCCAGTGGTAGCCTGTGTTAATGTGGAAGTTATTCACTCTCAAAACACTAGTGTGATGTGTGAAATGTTTTTGATTGTGCAGCCTTCACCGGCTTTACTTACTATCTTATGAGATTACAAATAAACACATTTACAATCCATTATTTTTTGCATTGTAATCAAATTAAACACATCACCTCATAATACAAATATGAAACACGTGCCAAAGTTAAAGTGGAATTAGGGCTGGCTGGGATTAGGATGCCTATGCAGAGCGTACCCAGTCCAGCTAACAAGGTATCAGCAACACACTGTATATAATACAAACTAATAAAAGTTGAATTGATTTCATGGAGCAGAGTCTTGTGGATTTTACTTTCAATTTCCAAAGTTCAAGTTCATTGATTGAGCAGCTGATAACAGCACAGCCCAGTAAGTGTGGTTTGGGGGATTTTTCAGGTTTCTGTTCTTGTACTTTTTCTACACTGTTTGCGCTTGTTCTTTCCTTTACAAGTGGGCATGTGCCAATTGGACGATGAGAGATAGATGATGGACTGGGGGAGGGGTCATGGGTCAGTGTCTGGTCAGTCAGCTGAGTGTCAAACAACAGAAAACTGTGTTTGCACTGGGAAGATCACAGATGTGAAGATATGCAACTGTAAGTATAAAGTGTTGGCTACCCTCGGATCAAAAAAGGATACAATAACAAAAAACTGTGGATCAAAGAGAGACTTGAAGCATGTGAGGATATGAGGATTTGTTTCCATCTAATCTAGATGAACAGCTGACAGGAATTTACTTGATAATGACAGAGAGATGGAGAGGCATCTGGTCTGGTTGCTTACTCCCATATCTGAAGCCACTTGTCATATCTAATACCACATGTTGTCAAAGTATCAATTTGGTTGCGGAGTAATGAAAAAGCGGGTCTGTTTCTATTTTAGCAGCTCGCTTGACAGATTGAGAGGTGTTTAACGTCTCGTTTTGGCTTGTCAGGGTAGGGGGGGGGGCTTCACAACTTCATCTCCTCATCTTTCTTTTTCTACACAGACACACACACACACACAACGCACATACACTGACAGCAGGGCTCTGCTTCTGATAGACAGGGCCAAGCGGGAGACATTACACATACACAGAAACACACGCTCGCATACGCAGACAAAAATGGTAAAAGAAACATCATTCATCCTTAATTCAAGAGGGAGAGCAGAAAAGTAAGATGAGGCAGAGAGCCAGATAAAGTTTGACAGAAAAAAGGGATGTAAGCAAGAGACCGAGACAGACAGAATGAGTGAAAGCCATTTAACTCATTAGGGGAAGGGAGGATCTCAAGTTATATTTAACTTGAAATTCACTGTAACTAGTGGGGACTTTTTGCTTAAAAGCCTGCAGACGTCCATAGGGGTTGTAGGAGTCACCCTCCAAAAATCTAGAATTAATTGCCTGCTGTATCTTTCAGTCTTTAGTCTCCTGAAAACAAGCTAAAAATACTTGACAGTCAGGAAATATCTTTATGAACGTGAGTGCACTAGAATACATTTTTACAAGATAGCTTTTCTTTGACTGAAAGCAGATTATCTGTAGGGCTGAATGCGTGTTTAATTTACCTCTCTTTACGCTGTCCAACTCCATGTTTTCCCAGCAGGTGGGTGCTGAGGTGTTTCTTCATCACAAAGGCCCATCTACGAAACACACACAAACACACACACACACACACACACACACACACACACACACACACACACACACACACACACACACACACACACACACACAGAACATGGGTAAACGTCATAGTAAGTTTTACAAGAGAGTTTGTCCAGTATACGCTTATTCCAACTGCGCTGGCCCTCTGCTGTTTATTTCAAGAAAATCAGAACCATAAATGCATCACTGCAGCAATAAAAAAAACTGGAGGATTTGAAACACTGGAAGACAGAAAAGAATGAGAGACTCAAGTAAGACTCAAGCTGGATATAAACATATTTTCTGTTTGTCGTTGTTGTAACAGAAAAGTTGCATCTTTGTTTTGGTTATTCCTCCGTTTTTATTCCTGTAAAAATGTATTTTACTTTAGGAATATGAGGGACTGTCTGTTGAGTGTCCGTTTTCTCCCACCGATAGACACTTTCAAACAACTGCATGAGCGCACAAACCCATTGTTCTTCTACATTTCAAGACTTTTCCCAGGAAACCCCATCTGACATTGAGTTTGAAATATAAATCGGTCATAAACAGGTTTTTTGGGTGGAGAAACTATTGTTTTGTAGATAAGATGACTGACCAGCAGCAAAAGAGACAAACACTTATATGAAAACTTTGCACCACATGAGTCTAAAGCTTTGGGAATTTTTTTTTTACCAGCACCTTTTTGGTCAGACAGTAGAGTGAGTATCGAGGCAAAGAGTTCCACATGTTGTACATCAACGTGTCAAACAAATATGTACACGCGTGCAATGATTCAAATGCTCATGTATCTACAGTAAATACGGTTGCACGCACACAGTCTAAAATACCAGGGTACCATAGCTTGACAGTGACCACAATGTCCTGACTTTGTCGAGGGCCTTGAGTTTACCGTGTCTCCTAAACAGCATATGAAAACATAATGAACGGATGACAGGACTAACTACTCTGACATCCAAGCTGCTTCACCAGAGTTTTCATCCCCTGGCCTTTTCATTTAGCACCCATCACTTCCCATTATTGTGCAACTGAGAGACAATGACCACATCTGAGAGCTGAGGATGGAGCTACATGAAAGAGGCTGAGGGAGTTGAACCGACAGTCATGTGGTTGGCACTGTCACTGCACACACTCGGGTAGCCCGCCGCCCCAACCAATCGCTCCTCCCATCTCTTCTTTTCTAAAGGTTTTCACTTTTGTTTCTTCAAAGTAGCTCATTATCCTATTTTCTCTCTGGCAAGCCCCGTCTGCGCCTTTCTGAAGCTTTCTTTCCAACTTCAGGAGTCAGTCTTTCATAAAGTGAAAGCATAATTATTTCACTATTTATGTCGCTATGTCAGCTTTTGCCCTACTCCTCCTAACGCCCCTCCTCCAACGTCTCGACACACACACACACACACACACACACACACACACACACAC
>CALSBV010012177.1:5437255-5466135 GCA_943590825.1 Bovichtus diacanthus
ACACACACACACACACACACACACACACACACACACACACACACACAATTATTCAATGGTCGATTACAAAAGTAACAATTAACATGGTAAACATAAATAATAATTTCCTAAATTGTACCTGAAAAATAAAGTGGTAAACTAATTAAAAGATAGTATTTGTATATTAGAGCAGCATCATATTTATTTTAGCCACAGTAATTATTGTTATTACTGAAGTAATGTTCGAAATTTTCTTGATAATTTGTATTATCAAAGTACACTCAGTGTGGGCGATGGTTTAACAGCATCGGTGTTTTAAATGCAGGAAGTTGAGGGGCTGAGTTCATTAGAAGCCAAACACAGTAACACGGAGGCCCTTGGAGGATGCATTTCACCCCAATGTTTAACTATCACTGCTGAGTCTTGCACTGAGTGCACGTAACATATGTTACAACCCCCCACCCCCCCACCCCATGAGACTCCTGGCACACCAAACTCCACTCCGCAATTAAGCTTTAAGCCTCACTTCGGAGTTCGGCACAGTGGCTCTGAAACTGATCACTGTGGATCAGCGTTATTAAATTAAATTGATTTAATGTGATGTTTATGTTTGTGACATAAACACAGACATACAGATGCACATAGCAAAAACCCTTACAAGTAGCATCCACACTCCGGAGCAAATTTCTGCTTTTATCTTCTTCGTCGGTCTAAAAGAGATTAGGTGGGCGAATGTTAAAAACTAAATTGATTATGTGACATTTGAATATGTATTTAATATAAACATGGAATTGCACATTCACATTTATACACGCACTATCATAGAGAGGCCAGTCCACAAACGCACTTGCGAGGAGCGCCAAAACAGCAGTCGAACACCGTCAATGAGCAGGTTGAGCGCTGATCAATTTACAAAGCAAATAAAAAAGCCTAATGATAAAATCACTGTAATGCATCGCAAATCTGTATAAACTCCTCTAACATCCGTTCTAAGTCTCACTAGTGAGAGAAAGGTTTTTGTTTTTTAGTTAAATCAGGATAAAGCAAATCAATTAGGCTCTGTTAAAAATCCCTCATCTAGTGTAGCAGAGCTGTGAAACGGAGTGTAAAACTATTCTCTCTCCTTCTCCAGAAAGGTTATCGCATTGTATCTTATTGCCTTTACCTGCTCCTATTCACTGTGAACATGCACTGATTTGAATAAGCACCGCTCCAGAGGCTCTCTTATCAGATCCCAGACGGGTGTGCCAACACAGCAGTATCAGGTACACACCATCTCTCTCTGCTGCCCAAAAGAAAATGAAAAAAGAAAACAGAAAAAGGTTAGAAGAAAAGAAAGAAGAAGTAGAGAAGAAGAAGACAGTGTTGCTGCATCTGGGATCTGTTGCCTGATAACATGATCTAGCTATAATCACATCCAGGCTGGAAATGCAAAAGTGACCAAAAGAGGAAAGCAGTTAATCCTTCTCCGGAAATGATTCCTTTTCCCCGTTTCCATTTTCTGTTTTATGCTTCCTTTTTTTTTTTTTTTTCAAAAGTTATTTTCTCATCCAAAATAAATTTTCTGCTGACCCAACAGACTCATCAATTTATTTCACGTATAAAATGCAGGATACAATGTACTGAATTTTTAAGTGGGATATTATTAAAAAAAAAATCATTAAGTGGTGTGATAAAAACAAATTGTAGATCCGCTAATGTGCAACAATTACCCACCGAAGGCATGATATTTTAAAGATTTCATTTTATTAATAGCTTGCATTGGGACTTTCTTTCTTTCTTACTATACACAGCCACAGGAATACAATTCCCTAAAGATGCACTGGTTTCCAGTTTCATGTCGTTGTTTGCTTTTGCTCTGTGAGGGGAAAACACCAGCACCAGCACCAGGAAGGCATCAGTCAGTGAGGTTAGCGAGCATGGTAGCAACATGACCTCAGAAAATGTATCCTCCTCGGGTAGGTTAAACACACACAAACAAACACGCACTGAGACCACGCTCATTTCCCCGGCCCTCTTAACAGGCCAACCTGCGCTCTTCATTAGGGTGCTGTGGGGACTTATCACTGTGTAGTCTTTGTCCTTGCTGTAATTGCCCTCTCGGCATGTCAGCCCCCACCCACCACCCACTACAGTCACATCAGCCCCACACCCACCCAGCCACCCACCCAGCCAGCCAGCCAACCAGCCAGCCAGCCAGCCAGCCCGGCATCAGCCCCCTCGTGACAGGCCTGGTTAGACGGCGTTGCGGGGAGCCTCTCCTGAGACCTGCTGATCGGCCCCTGAGGTCCACCGGTATAGAGAGGCTTGTCCTAGTTAAAGCAGCACCGGCAGGGACAC
The DNA here is from genome assembly GCA_943590825.1 of Bovichtus diacanthus. Classification (NCBI taxonomy): domain Eukaryota; kingdom Metazoa; phylum Chordata; class Actinopteri; order Perciformes; family Bovichtidae; genus Bovichtus; species Bovichtus diacanthus. The sequence goes on from CALSBV010012177.1 coordinate 5,439,575, forward strand.
CCCTCTGAACGCTACATCTGCCCTGCCACAAGCCCTGCCTCCAACTCCGCTCATTTACAACTGCACCAACGCCCACTGTGGTAGTTTACCTTCTCACCAAAGATACGGGGGAAACATTCTGTTGACAAATTTCCTACTTTTGAAAGTATAACTTCGGCAAGCATTGGACACTAAAGTACATTTAAATGAGCCCTCTCCCTTTGTAGGCATCCACACATTTAAGTAAAAATCTGAAATAACCCAGAAAGAAGTTTCACTTCATTATTTGTCACCCACCAGTTCTGACATCACCCCTAACCTATACAATTCTACCCATGCATGTTCTACTTGTATTTTATTTTAAAAAATGACACAATCAATTGAGATAAATGCTAAAAGTCAGAGGTTTGAACAAACCTTTAAACTGAACAAATAGAATCTTAATTGCATTTCATTCATGCAAGAGAGCCACATGTACCAAACACCAGGCAGCCAACAATTGCAAATGAAGTCTGTGACTGTGGGTTTCTAGCAAGTTGAATGGCGCCATCTAATGTCCAATAGAAAGACCACAAGGGGAGAATACCAGTGAGTGTTTCTAAGAGATCCAAACTGGACGCAAAGAAACAAATTCGTTTTTTGGCTCTACTTGAAGCCTATGTGGACTGTAAAAGTCTAAGTAATCAGATTTTGCTGGGGGGCTTGGAAGGCAGCAGGCAGGCTTTGAAGTGACCATAAAAGTGAGCATAGTGAACCCCCTAATTTGAAATTTAACTGTAATAGACACAGAGCTATCAGTGTTGCAGCATAATTCTGACCTCTGTTTGTGTTGCTGAATAAACAGAATAAATTAATAAATGCTTCCTCTTCACACGGCATGCTCCTCCTCATCACGCTCAACGTTTTTTTTTTCTGCGAGGTAATCGATGTGTCAGCGTTTTCACGGCTGGATGCAGGGGTTCAGACCTACGCCTCAGTCTGGAGGGGCTCAGCAGCGCGGGGGTTAACGTGGTGCAGTGTTGGGGAGAGGGAAGATGGTGTGGCTGACAAAGGGATCTTCTACTTTTCTGGCCACACGTCCACTCCTCTTTCCTGTCGGCCTGACACTTGTGGATGCCGGACTGGACGGCAAGCTACTCCCCCCTACCCATTTGCCCCCTCCTTAAACTCCGAAAATACCCCAATCTGCCCCCGTCAGGCGCTTCGGCACAATTTGGTGGCAACTGTGCTGATGAGGAGATTTAAGTGACAGCAACAAAGCGTGATTCTAACCTCTTCCACCACTAAGCCCAACATCAGCTACCAGGGCCATGTAAAATGCAGGAAAACAAACAGTAAGACATAAAAGAGATGTGATACCCCGTATAACGTTTTAATAACTTTGTTGCACCACATCAGAAATGCAAACACATTAAAGTGGACACAGTGCCCTGCTCATTAAACACAGAGCAGTGTAAACATTATCTACCCCCCTCCACAGTTGCATAAACATACACAAAGACCTCATTGCCTTTCTGCATCCCCGCATCCATCCAGCGGATGCCAACAACAAGCCTCGGGAGTTTTTCTACGAGGGTGTTTTATGCGTCCCACGGGGCTAGGAGACAGTGAGATGTGACTATAGCACACAGAGGATCCCAGTCAAGGACACAGGCAGCATCACTCACTCCGCCATTATTTGCTCATATTTAAAGCTGGGGCTACCTGAGGGACTGTAGCTACACATGCAGAGGAGGATGGGTGATTTCAGAGTCCGACGGGTGTGCTGAGCGACTGAGAGCTAAAGGAGACGCAACACAGGCAAGGAGAGAGAGAGGGAGGGAGTGATGGAGGGCTTTATATGTCAGCCCGGTGATACCAGCGTTTTTATGGCCGAATATTTTTCCTCTTGTCAGAGCTGGATAAGGAATCACCATAAGGTTGGGGAGCATGAATATTGCCCTTGAGGGCCCACTGTGGCTGCTCCTGTTTATGGTTGACTAGCAATCAGCCACCGATTCAGGACCCGCAACCCCTCATCCATCCACGTCAGCAATTAATCAATTAAACGGGCAGTGGGGAGGAGTGGGATCGGCTAGGTGTGTTAATACAATAGCCTGTTAAGGTTGATGTAATTTCATCACTAATGTCAGCCATTCATCACAGCTTATTATCTGTTTCGCATAGACAATGGTCAATATCACTTCATAAATCTGAGAATCGTCTGGATCTTGTGATATTAACCCTGAAGGATGCTACGAAATGATGGACTACAGAGAATGAGCTGAGAAAGTTAACAAGCCTACTGAAACAAGTGGCAAACATAATGTGACATATTGTAAAACAGGAGTACAGACATCTCCTCATAAAGGACCTACTCATAAAGATACGGCTAACAAACTATCTCAGTTTTGCCCTTAGATATTGTTTGTTAGATAATATACAAATCACATCAATTTTTCCTTATGCTGTAAGACTGCTGAGAGTGGAGCCAAAGAAACATTATAAAACACATTATACATTATTTGTCGGATTAATCTTCATGGGTTGAAAATAATAATAAAATGAGCCCACACAGCGGATCCTTGCTGGCCCCCAGACCCCATTTTGGGAACTGACACACGATGTTAAGAGATACCATGCCTGTTAAAATCACAATGTAGTATATACAGACTGTTATCATAATAGAAAAGTCAAGTTTGTATGCGTACAAGTGTGTAAATAGATGGTAGTGTGTAGGAGGAGGACCTGTCCACTTGTGTGCCTGGTATGAGCATGTGTGGGCCAGACCACATGTGATACACAAAGTGAGAGTGGTATTTGGCGTACCATTGGATACAAAGGCTTGTATCACTAACAATGTTTTTTGGACACAAACCACTGACAGCAGACAGTTTGTGCCAGTATTTCATAACTAAAAAATGTCACCATTTTCAAGGCCAAAATATCCAAAAACTTACAAAGGCTCAGTGTTTCTCAGTGAGATTTTCATCCCAGTTATGGAAGAAAAAAAAACCTTGGACACAACATCGGACAATGGATAATGGTATGGTATGTATTATAATCTCACTGTTGGATTACAAACCTGTTTTAATTTCTATCTCCTCCATCTGTCTTTTTGTATCCAATCCACGTTTATCTTCTTTTCCTGTTCCACTCCCAGCTGTTTTTCTTTAGGCTGGGTTGCTGATGTTGTGGACTTGTAAAGCTCATTGAAGCATAATAAGTAATACTGGGCTATACAAATGAACTTCACTTGACCTAACTACTAATCATAACCATAATCCATGCATAATTGTTTGGAATCCGATCAAATTGTTTCATTAGACTTAAGAGCTTACCTCAGACAAGCAGCATAGTGTTGATTAAATTGACAATAAATACCGTATGTAATCAAACAAACTACATCATATCAATTGGAGCGCATAAACTGGCCAACATCCAATTTTTAACAGAGGGCCAATACCTGCCCTGTATATCGGTCTAATGCTACTAACACTTTCAGTCAGACACAAAGAGCCTCCCTTCCACCCAAGCCAACATTTCCCCAGAACTCCCAGCAGGTACATCAGCTCAATTATAATGATGGCAATGACTGATTGAATTTTACCTCTCCCACGTTCCCCCAATAAGTCTGGCCATCACACAGAGAGAGAGGGAGAGAGACAGAGACCAAGATAACGGCGTCAACTCCGGTGAGCTACAAGCATCCCAGATGCCAGTCTCCGGGACGGTATCAAACATCTCGGTGGCAGACTCGGCATGAAAATAATCTATACCTACAGGAAGTCAATTAAAAAGTGCCAGGGGAGATTAAGAGCAGCGTGACAGCTTTTCGTCAGGCCGCGGGTTTGTCAGGGAGAACCAGCATGTTGCGTGTCTGCTGTGAGCGTGTGGAAGGTAAAGTGTGTGTATTGGTAGTAAAGACATGTTGGAAAGCGGGTGGCGGCGGAGGGAGGAGACGGTAGCCGAACACCCTTAAAAGCCCCCTCATGAATATTAAATAGGCCCTTGGCAGCCGGCAGCTCTGCCACAAGTTTGCAAACCAGCGTAATGTGTCTGTTTGCGCTGAGGAAGGGCTCAGTCCGGATATCAATTAAATCAAGCGTTGTCAGTCTGATGGCCTTCTCAATGGAGGGACAGCCCATTCCCCTCTACACATCAGCTCAGCTTTGTGTCAACCATCCATCTCTCATCCTCCCCTGCCCTTCCTCCTCCATCCCGGTTGCCATCTTTATCAGCCCCGACCCACACTTCTTCTTCTTCTTCTTCTTCTTCCTCTCTCTCTCTCTCTCTCTCTCTCTCTCTCTCTCTCTCTCTCTCTCCTTTGCTCTCTCCCTCTCTGTCTCTCAAGCAGCCGGTAACTGAATGCACAAATTACTCTCCCCTCCACCTTTAACTCCTAGTAAATCTTTCCCCTTTTCCACTTTGCTGAGCCGGGATATTTTATTCCTCCATCAAATATGCATCCCATTAATTAAGTTAAATTACTCCTGACTGCCAAATATCCCCTGCCCACGATGGGTGTCAACACGGAAATGCATGACTGTGAACCTGCAATGACACGGCCCCAACACTTAAACATGAGTTACAGCCTTTTCCAGCTCCATCCATGGGCAGATTACCAGACACTTTGGGCTGCTGGAATTAAGCACCGTTTGCTCCTTCCCCTCCACCCAGCTTTTTAATAAGTGCACAATGGATGACACTCGCACTTCTGACAATGGGAGGACTGATATTTTAATTACACCCCTTTTTTCATCTGCCTTCCTCTTCATCTTTTAATTGCTGTTGTTAATCACTCATTAACTTCCCCCTCTTTATGTTTTTTTCTCCTACAATGTACCTATGACATGATTAACTCTATAGAATGGATTGTTCAGCAAAAAATGTAAAACAATTCAACTACTTTAAAGGATCAATTTTGTACTTTTTTTGGTTAGATGGGGAGGGTGAAAACTTTACTCATGTGTCTCTAATCTTTTTAAAAAGGTCATTTAAGTTTAAAATCAAGATAGGGTCTTGTCAGGCCAAAAATTACTACTTATTTTCTGATTACTATTACTACTAATTTTTGTGCTGCAAGTTGAGATTTAACAAAAACAAAAAGTGAGAAAAAGCTGAGAAAATGCTGAGGCGACAGGAAATGTAATGTTTTGAAAATTAAACTACTGAGATCATGCATACGGTCCTCAAGAGTAGTATAACTTACTATCATAAGCCTATGTGCTGTGTTGGCTCCCTAGCTTAAATACTGATCTTGCCATTTAAGTGTGGACACAATGTTTTTGTTTTTTTGTCTTTGATTAAAGTGAAATGCTTTGATTATGAAGCCCCCAGGCCCCACTTCTGGGCCCACTAAAGAATATGAGATTGTTATTAAAACCTAATAGGACTGATCTGCTGACAGAGATTTCTCTCTTTGTCTTCGTCGCTCAGAGATGCTGTGCGGGTCCCATTCAAACTCTTCAAAAGCGTCCTTTCACCAACATGAGACTGACTTTGCAAACAGACTTTATCTCCCTAAAGTACTTGTGCGGTGTAATTTGAAACACAAATCTAATAGCATTCATCGCCTTTCTGCTGAGTATTGGGCCTGTAATCCAAACCAAACTAATGAAGCCATATGTTTGTTGTCATCTCTTCAGCTGAGCGATATCTGCGAGGACAAGACACTTGTGAGGAAATAAAGTTTGACAATCCAGTCAGCTCCAAAACAAGTATAAAAAGTGAAAAACTGTACGCTGGTGGATTTATATTGATACATCGATGCTGTCCGGAGTTGATTTCTCTCTCTCCTCTCTTTTTTTTCTCTTGCTTTTTTTTCTGTGTGTGCATGTGTGCCTGTGCATGAGTGTGTTTCTATTGCAAAAAACATTAATTTTACAAACATCAGCCCAAGGCTACTAAACACATCCAATCCATTATGCTGCGCTTTATCGTGTTATGGGGGGTAACGGGCTGTAAAGCTGTCTCGGTCATAAAGAGCGATCGCAGAGTGCCGAGTCAAACCAGAACGCCGAGCTCTCCAAGCCATACGCAGCCCTCGTTATCATCAGAACAGCTCCGTCACATACTTAACCTTTCCAGACCAGCCTTTCTGCATTATTTTCCAAATGACCTTTAGCGTTACTTATTTCATTTCCGATAATGGCACACTAAATTTAGTTAAATGCTTCAGAGCAAAATGTGTTTATTTTGGTGAAGGGGACTACACTGACTGACAAGGACTGTGTTCCTGGACATAAACTCTTAAGTGTCCATAGCAGTAAACATGAATACATCTTCCTGATGGGACTAAATACCGGGCCCCGTGTCTGATGCGCACAAATAAATTAGATGGAGCAAAACAAGTAAAAAAAGGGCCATACATACCCATTTAGATAAGAAATGCATACATTAGATATATAAATATGTGGTGTGGCACTGCCAGGCACAACACCTTTGTCAATGTTATTTTGCCAACTTCTAGGCCTTACAAAAAATAATTGAGGTATATTCAATTACAAAAAAAGATTGGTGGTAGTTTGCCTTGAGGTGGTGATACTTAATGTTTTAGATTGTCTCACTTTACATGCCTGCAACTACATATTTACAGGCTGATAAAATAACTAATGAAATATGCAAACACAAAAGGCTTATTGAATCTGAATCGTTTCAGGAAAATATTATAATATATATTGTGTTTTAATGAATTCAGAATTCCTGCTTCCAGTTCTTGCCAACACATGGTGCACCCTCTTGGTCACACGCAGCTAAATCATTTAGGACATTATGAGCTTTCAAAAGGTCTAACTCTAACATTAATACGTATCTACCCTAGAGCTGTTGTATCACAAGACACAATCCCTCAGCCTGTAAGGAGCAGTGTGTTTCACGCCCTTGCTGTATGGGCGGAGGGGGTGGGGTGGAGGGATCTTAGCGAAATCGCTAATGTACGTGATGATTAAGTGTAACTCAAATACCGAGTGTGTTGTTCATGGGCCTGACAGGCAGTAATTTGGTGTATTATATTCTGCGGTTTTAATTGCACGCCACCAACGTGTCCCTCTGACACGTTATGAAGCGATGATGTACAATTATTTCGGGGCGGCGGGAGATCAGTGGAGTGACATTATAATCATCCTCATAGGGATCCCTCTCTTCATCTGCAACAACCATTAATGTTTAAATGGGAGGAAGGGAGGAAAAAAAAACATAAAAATAGTTCTCAGGGAGTTCTAACCAGAATCTGTTTGAGGATTATAGAGAATCACGTCAGGGGAGAAGGAGAGGGGTGTGGATAGACAATAGAGGGGCTGAGTTAAGTGACGGCTTTCTCTGGATAAGCAGCAAGCTAAGATGCTCCTCCACTGTCACTGCCAGGGCTCACACTACTCATACAGGCCCGGGCATTAAGGCACATTACAGCGGATGAGCCACGCAGGGCGGAACTGATGGGCTATTCTGGGAACAGACCAGACAATCTCACAAGACAGGGGGGACATAAAAACCCTGACATGAGCCAGCCCCATCCTGTTAACAGTCAAATCACACACACAACACCCAACATGAAATCATGACTATATATACTCCCTCCAACACTAAGTCAAGAAAAAACTGAGACAAGGGAGGGAGGAAGAACACAATGCAGCCTCCTCCACGGAGAAGACAAACTTTAGCATGTTGCAAACTTTTTTTGGTGTCGTGAGAAAGCAAAGGTTTTTAAGTTTTGTTTAAATTCCTAAAGTGACACTAGGAAACGGGCAGCAGTTTATGACCCATAATCATAAAACGGCATTCCACAAGAGGGCAATCCATGTCCATGATAGTGTTAATACTTCTAAGGCCAGGGCTGAGATATTAAACCAATGCCTCAAAGCATTTAGACTGTTTATGCATAATTTAACACCTACAACAGCACTGGATGTCTATTGCATCTTTGGGGAGGATGAGAGAGCGGGAGGCTGGAAATGCTGAATCCAGGGCCTTTCTGTTAGATGATGGAGGAGAAGAGGAGGAGGCTCATTAAGTGGCCGAGCCCCACTGTGGACAAAACACACCGTGAGGAAATGCAAGAATCTGCCGTCTCACATGCTGGAGAATTTTTTTAACCAATTAAATATGAGAAATCTTATCTTGTATGCTAACAGCCAATTTGTGTTTTTCTGCTGTTTTTGCACCTTAAGAGTTCTTTATAGGCAAATTAAGACAGAGCAGTTGGTTTTAAAAAATAAAGACACGTATAGGCAAATAGAGAGATAGAAGCATGGACACAGATGTGTAGAGGAAGTGAGAGAAATGGTGAGGCAGAGACAGAAAGCCTATAACGTGTTAGCAATGATGAGCGAGGCACTGACCAGCCCACTCAGGTGTGATTGGCAGCATGGTCAAGGGTTCCAATCTGTTCTGGCCTCGCATTTGCATTTGTTAATTAAATGCCACAACAATATGATCTTTAACTATCAACAAGTTCCCCCGGTCCTGAGAAGAGACTGGTGGCAACGCGGAAGCTAAAGTGAGGTGGACAGCCAAGGTGCAGCACATTCGTTCGATCACAGTGTCAGAGCCGAGATAATCTTCCAGTCTGAAACTTTAACAAGGGAAACACGGCAATCGATGGCAGTGGAGGGAGATTTCTTTTAAGGAAAGTAAAGGAAAGACAAAACACAAACAATGTGATGAGGCAATGCTCTAAACAAAATGGCAATAAACTAAACCAGCAAAACTCTGTGCCCCATGGAGACCCATATAAGCATGAAATAAACGAATGAAACCCAAATTTTATATTGTAAAAAAGCAGCCTAAACATATTCTTGTGTTAATTGAAATGAGTAATGGTGATTATAAACAAATATCGGGGAAAACTTTGTTCGGTTACGAAATGTTGCCCCGTCATTAGTATCCGCAGGAGAATGCAGAACTTAATCGCGCTATAATCTCACTTTAAACATTACGGCCGAGACTCGACCATCCATTAGTAACGTGCTTTAGATGCAGGTTAAGGACATCAAATGTGAGAAGTTTGGGAAGGGGAGCAGGCTATGTGTATGTATGGCCTTAATGAGGGTGTTTCTGGGGGTTTCTTTGTGTTTGCTGCTCTTTAGTCAAGAGGAGGGATGGCCTGGTGATCAGTCAGTACTGAAAGCACACACAGGGCCGATTTGTCACCAGTGGCTGGCACTGGCAGCACACGGCTCCTCCATCCACATGATTTGTGAAACCAGGGGCTGTATTTAGTGGTCCCATTTAAAGGCATATTGGGGAACTGTTCTGTACGTATGTGCGTGCATGCGTGTGTGTGCGCGCGTATGTAAAGCTAGACACTTGGTCAAGACCCAACACATTTGCAACACTTGGGAGGAGAGGGTGTTCAGCTGGAGGGCTCGTGAAACATGAGCCTTTCCTCTCATTAAAGGAGAAGCTGTGTTTAAACCAAAGCTTGTTTGCTCCTGCTGTAATATGTTTGCGAACATCAGCGGGAGCAAATAAACACATTCGCTCTGCTCGGCTTAAGAACAAAAATCGGCCCGCGACTGAACTAAATGGAACGGTTTACACAAAATTACACAGAGGGAAAAACTAATAACTCCACATATGTCTTCATCTTAGCAAGAGTGTAGCCGCAGAAGCTCGATGGCACAAAGCTGGAAATCCCACAATTTACTCTATTCCCAGACTGCATGTTAAACAGCTTAACACGTCCATTTGAACATGGCAAGGCAGTGAGGAGGTCTACCACGGGAATGAACGGGCTGAACACAACATATGGTCTACATGTGGGGGGTACAAGGTAGTGGGACAGAACCGCACTCTTGCACTGCTGGGTATTTATAGGCTCGTGGTTACCTACATAAACTTCCAATTAGGATTATTCGTACATCTGTAACGATAAGGAAGGTAAAATAAAACTATTTTGTTTACCTTTAATTCAGGAGGAAAGTTAAGTAGGAGCAATACATTTGTCTTTTTAAGAAAGGCCAGGGAGCAGTTAAAGGTTGCAAAAGGTTTTTTCAAACATTAGGGTGTAACTATGACTGAAATGTTTGTGTTGCTCATGGGAGTGCGGACAGATTTTGATCTTTCCCAAATAAATAATAGCCTATGTATTTAGAATTTCAACTAAAATATTAAATGTGCCAAAACATCAAGATTCTCCCAAGATACACAAATGATATTGTTTGGATTAGCAGCTCATTTAGGCAGTGTGTGTAAGGATTTAATGTTTTTGTTTTTTTTTTACAGATAAAATCGCACTATTTTGACAAGGAATTTGCATCAGATTAGTATCACTTCTCTTATTGTGGTCAGGCAGGGTTAAATTGGATTGAATTCTGAATTAGTTTGAGACAAATGCAATTTAAAGTGGGCTGTAAAATAGATAATTAGTAGATCGCTCCTTAGACAGCAACATGAAACCTTCCTACACCTGACGAGAGGAATACAACCAACGCTGGCTGTCACAGGTGTTTGCTTCTCAATTTCAATTTTCAACTGGAAAACTATGGCAGCTGTTCTAGAAACCAGAACAACATTTCCAAATAAACACGATGCTTAAGGAGGCAGCGGGTAATGTTATCATCTAAAGGTTCATTGGTCGTGAACTTACCTAATCAGGATGAATAAATTTGTTTTCTGGCCCTATAACTAGTAACAATATGAGTTGATCATACACACACTTAAAAGCTTGACTAGAGTTACACTCATCATTAAAATGGTGGAGAAGTTGCTAGACCTTCAGTTTGAATGTGCAGTTCTGTCATGGTTTGACCACCGTCTATTGGCAAACTTAAATTGTAACATAGCAAAGCCTTTCCAGTTTAGAATCCTATCCTTGCTTTTAAAGAAAGAGTTTTCAATCCTTTAAAAAAGATTGTAGTCCTTGTAACTCACCCACAGATGTCACATTTGTACTCTCTCATGCCAAGGTGTCTCTTCACGTGGTTCCTGGCGTCTCCCAGCTGAGCAGTTGCAAAGTTGCAGATCTTACACATGAAGGGCTTGGATCCTGCAAAACAAAGTGCAGGAGGAAAGTTCATATCAAACAATAATATTATGTTTAAAAGGAAGAGGTGGCAATTTCAATAAAACATGACTATATACCCGCTGGGCAGAAATCTGATTTTACATTACAGATCATTTTTCAATGCCATCCGTGGAAGACTGTTATTAGTTCTATGCTGAGACTTCAACCTACTTCATAGCTACAGAATGACTTCAGAATTATAAAAACAGATGCCCTTACTACACTCTCCATAAAAACTACAGTCACACTCCGAGTGCCAGGCGTCTCTTTGTTCACTCTCTATCTATCCTTGTCACTCTCCTTCATCTCTTACCTACTCTTCCTTTGCCTGTGGATGCGTAAATTGGATTCCAAAGGTCAGGGCGAATACGTAAATCAATTCTGTGTGCGCTCACTACCTCCCATTCCATCATTAAAGCGCTAATCACTCTGGCGGGCTTCTCAGGGAGGTTTCTCCCTAATTATTGTCATTAATAAGTCTAGGGGGCGGGGTAGCGTTTGAGAGAGTGGCAGAGCCTCTGCCTGCCATCCGTCATTTAAGAGCAGAGCCGTGAGGAATGATGCCTGCGCAGTCTGTGTGACGCACAAACATCTCCAGAAGTGAGTACAGAAAAAATAGTTGTTTATGTTGGACAAAATACCTTTTTCATATGCTTTAACAAAAAATTCAAAGCCTACACTTCATCACAAAAAAATTCAACATATGCATTTGGCAAAAATATGATGGATATTTAGCTTGGCGGGCTAGACCAGATTCAGGCCAGCATCACACAGTGTGACACTCCAATCTAAGTGGTAGCCTGGTATACCCACATATGCATCTTTGAGCAAACCTTCACCCTCTCGCAGTGAATATCCCAAGACGTTCTACAATATTTATTCCAGGAGCAGCCGCTGATTTGATTAAGCACTTTGTGTAGATTACTAATTCGTTCATACACGGTTCACTTGCTGTGAGTTGGAAGTACGACACATCAAATTTTAAGCCAGTAACGAAGATTGAAAGGCAAGCCTGTGCTAACAAGGCCCATAAACACAGGGGGCGAGGGGTGCACACATGGGCAACAGCAAAGCCAGCCTCTTCGTTTCACATGTCCCTACAGTATACTACACACACACACACACACAAATAAAGGCAGATAAACACATAAAATCCCTCTACATAAACACACTTCACACCTAAAAGTGCAGACACTTTCACACACATTTAAAAAAATAAAAATAAATCGCACAACACAATCCTCAACACCCACAAAAAAAAGACAGAAAAACGCACTTACACTGCACCCACCATCACACCTACACATACCTACATCTAGATTCAGAACCCCACCTCACACCTATACATGTGCATACACACACATTCAATTTCACAAGACATAACCACCCGTAGACAAACAGGAGAGAGAGAGAGAGAGAGAGACAAAAGTTGAGGTGAGAGAGGCGTGTGGGGAGCTGATTTGTCCAGATGGCTGGCTGAGTATGAGACATGGCAGAAAGGAGAGAGATGTAACGTCCCTCAGTTCCCACATCTTATCACATTAATACTCCACCACTCCACTTAAACAGCACCCGTGAAACTGAAATTGACCATCAATGCAGTGTCATGTTAAATTAATATTGCCATCCACATAGGGGCGATGTGGCTCCCTCACATCCCAGATGAGACAGGGAATGACTAATTCATTTCCTGAGAGGAGGGAAGAACCTCATGTAATGTTTCCACACACACACACACACACACACACACACACACACACACACACACACACACACACACACACACACACACACACACACACACACACACACACACACACACACACACACACACACACACACACACACACATTGGAGGAAGACAATACATGATAATTTCATAAAATTTTTTAATATTTGTGGATTTAAATATAGTTAATGCAGTGTCACATGACCCTAAATGGGGAGACTTCATCTGTGCACATCAGCCCAAACATGTGAAAAAGATACTGTTGCTGAAAGCGAGACGAGAGGGCGAGAAAAGAATCTCTCCCGCCAAACACAAAGATTCATGTCCTCTTTGAACAGTCTTTAATAGATATTTAAAAAGCACACCAGCGTTCTCACAAAATACACATTAAAAAGAGAATTGTCAAAATTGAAGCAGCAGAGTCCGAGAGATTTTAACTTGTAGTCCCCCGAATATGGCTCAAGCTCTAAAAACACTGGGTCCCTCATTTCCCATAAGGCAACTTGATAGTGTCTTTTATTAGACCCCCTGCCGCCTGAATGCTCACTTCTTTCAAACCCCACTTTCTGTTTAAAAAAGCTAAGTCGAGAAAAACTTGATGACTTTAACCAGGGTTCTTTTTTTTCCAAACTTTGGAAAGTTTCCTCCAGAGCTTTTTACAAACTGAATAGTACTCCTCATGATCAACAAATGGAATTTCATGTGGGAAATTTGTAAAAAAAAAAAAAAAAGACAACAGATTAGTTTTCATTTAGTCATTCACAGTAGCACAACCCTGTTAGTAAATGATCAGTTAGGAATTTAGGTGTGGCTGCCTGGTTTTTGGGGATGGGTGTCCACACTACCTGTGAGTATGTTGCACTGATGGCCCAGTAGCAGAACAATGGAATACGTTTTTCAGCAAGGGCTTTGTGTACTTCTGCTTAACTGTGGTACTGTAATGTAAAAGACCAAGAAACTGAAGTCTCTCAAATAGCTTTAGACAACTCAAACCATGCCCCCTTCCCGCAGGTACAAAAGAAAGTCCAACAGCTGGGATTTGCCATTTTACAATATAAACAGTACACATCAAAATGTAATATTTGGAAATAGACCTTATTAGGTCCAATAAATATACAAGGGATTGCACACCAAAAAAAACAGAATTTTCTAATAAGGATGTTATTTAAAAAGCAGCGAGCACCATAAAAACTATTTACTGTACAGCTATGTCACTGATAGCAGATGTTCACATTTCTCAGTCTTTCATTAACACGGTCTCTAATGTCTTTCCGTACGTGGTCTGAAATGTCCTTGTAACAATGCTCAAAAAGCCTCTTTTACCTTAAGAATAACATTCCTGGGAAGGCTTTGTTTTCCGTCTGACCCATACCAATTGACGTTACGTCATTATAAACATCCTCGTTGCATAATCATCTGGACGATTTCTGATTTGTAGCTCTAAACATGTTGTCTTCTACCCTTGGATCCACGGTCTCCTGAATAATGTCTAGAAGGACATCAGGGTTTGATGGTGTTTTACAGACAGTGTAGAGGTACGAGTCGATTCCCCGTTTGGCGAAGCTGCTGTTCACAGTTCTGTCAACACCGTTGTCATCCTCTGGAGAGTCTGTCGGCAAGACTTGTTGTCCCCATGAAGTTTGGCCAGCCCCAGCCTGCCCCAGCTCCCCAACAGTTCTCATGAGAGACAAATCCAGGGCCTTCTTGTGGTACTGTGCCAGCTCATCCAAAGGCTTCTGAAGCCTGGAGACTTCCCTCTGCACACACTGTTTCACCAGTCCCTCCACTGCCTGCAGGGTGTCCATGCGCTGGCATGGAAAAACAGCAATTACATGGAGAGCTGTAAATACTCCAGTCGTGTCCCAGTCTGCATTCACTTTTCACTTTTGCTTTTCTCCATCTGGTCCCTCTACTTTTTTGTTGTTGTCAAAATTCCAAGCACCGATTAGTTCGATAGTGAGTGATGGGGGTGCTGTTAGTATAGAACTCATGCAGACAAATCAACAGCTCATCTTTAAAATATGTATACTGTTTGCCAATGTTGGGCTACTCCTGGATCTGGTTGGAAAATGGACTTGGACTTAACTACAAATTAAATAAAATATATAATATGTAGGTAACTAGGTATGTAGGTAATACACTCAATTTGAAACGAGGTCCTCCCTCATCAGTGTCTCTGGCGGCAGACATTGCTTTCAGTAGAGATGTTGATGTCCCATGATGCTCTAAACGTAAATGCTTCTATACTTGATAGAACATCAAATGCTGAGGCGAAACACAAAATAACTCTAACGATTTAAATCTTCTGTATCAAGTGTTCGAGTGTTCTACCACTTTACTTTTCAGTTATTTCTACAAACACACATCACATCCCGTGTACAAACGTGCACGCATGGCATGTGTGTCCATTACTTTAAGACTCAGTCTGAGGTCAGACAGCTCACTCCAGTGAAAAAGTGACCAATTTACCTCAAAATGCAAATTCCAGCGTTACCCTCATTGGCAAAATGCAAGCTTGTGTACGCTTTTCCTTTAAGGGACAAATTGACAAATCTGTGTGCAGCCTCCCACTACCGTCTCCTGATTTCACTGATTAATCAAGTGAATAAAAACTAGGTCTTAATTAAAAGGATCTGGACATGCTCCCAGCCCAGAAACTGGCAGACCCCCACCGTGCGGCTCCACAGCCCCACAAACAAACTCCAAGAATAAATGACCACCACATAAAAGGTGAATAATTCACTGTAATGAGGGAACTTAGCAATAATAACAACTGGCATATGTTGTCAAAATGAAGAGAAATAGGTGCTTTCCACAAATAAGAACAGCATAAATGAAAGTAATCTCATAAACAAGAACATAACTCAATTAAATAAAAAGAGGTAAAAACAAAGTGTTCTTCATTTGAAGCCTCAGAATTTGCCCTTGACTTGAAGCCATCTGTTGGGACCTCAGTGTCACAGCTTTCATTTTCTTAAGTAACACTAAGTAAGTGACCTCAAAACTCAAGAATTATGACACTAGGTAAAATTATGGATACATATAGACTATTCCTTAATAAGAAGAAAGTGGTGGCTCGACATTAATCATCAGGATTTTAACCTCCAGTCCTTTAAGCAATCTGTTTTCAGCAGTAAGCAATCCGACTTTGGGCACACAAGGTGACTGGCATACATACTACATGAAAGGACAAAAGATGTTTAAGTTTCCTTTACATGAAATTATTATTTTTCCCCAGAAAACACATTGGTTATCCCTGTTATACTACTGAAGCTACAGCACATAAGAACATTTTACTGCAGCACATTTTTTGCAGGACTCCCTGGAAGAAGAAGTCTTGTATCTCGATGGGACCTTCCTGGCTAAATAAATAAAATTTAATTAAATGTTTAGCCCATTGCATTTATAATAGAGTCAAATGAGCACACTATTTTAAGTACTTCCCCAGTAATCAGCATGGGAATATTATCTCTGGGTTTTCTAACAAAAGCTGCAAACCGTCCACTGTCACCGAGTCTGAAAGTGTAAACAATCCTATTTTATCTCCCATACAACAGACACTTCACACACACATACAATCATGTACACACATGGTAAGCACCGAGCATGGACTTCAATTAAAGTCCCATTAAAGTTTGGGCTAAAAGGGGGATGAACCATAGGAGGCAGAGAAGGGCATTTATTGATGGCGCCCTCACATCTCGTTCCTGCATTAAGTTGATTTTAAAAGCAATTAATACACATGGTCAGGGAGAAGTAATGGAGCGCCCTATGTTCTTAACCTGCCAGACATTTCCCAGCTGAAGCCCTGACCAACGCAGACCTGCTTTGCATTATAAATGACAAGATAAATCTTAATGGATTGAGGATAATCAGCTAGCCATGAAGGCTGACATATACACACGTTCACCGGCATACGAGCGCTCACACATATATACACAAACATAGACGTACAGACACAAGGGAAATTAAAGGCTTTGAATACGTCTGCATTGATTATTTTAAATTATTAGCCCACCTCTCTTTGGACCTCCAATGCTTTTAGCCTAAGCTTTAACACATTTACAGAGACTTATTGACTATAATTACAACTGAGTCTTGGTAATGGACACATCAATTATGAGTCGCACATGTCTCTGACCAAGCGTTGCTCAGGGAATCCCAATCTGGGGTCCATTAGCATCTCTCCTGCTGGTCTGAAGCTCAATCAGTCTTTACCTTCACCTCTACTGAAACAGCTATTACCTGGCTGCAGAAGATAGAAGCCTTAACATTAGCTTGAGCTGCCAAAGAACAGGCTGCGATTCTCTACTCACTATTGGTGTACCTAAAAACAAAGGCCTAGTAGCTGAGCAGCTACACAAAGAGATGATTGCTTTTGGTGAAACTGGATGTGTTCAAGTCTCATAAGTCACAGGAGGTTAAATCATTTATGCAGCAACTTTAAAGCTGAAAATTTGCATTTAAGTAAATGCGTTTTTAAAATGTTCTGATAAAAATTGTATTTCTGGTCTAAATAACTTTTTTTTAAATGCATTGAAAATATACGATATGTAGTTACTAATTCTAATATTTGTAGGGAGATAAGATACAAATAAATATAAACCCCTTCCCCATACTGTGGTGTCATGTAGTGTTTTACCAAACTTATGTCGGAGCTGTAGGGGTTAGACACTCCTTTACATTTTTAAACTGTACATAAAATTAGGGAAGTGTGTGTGATTGAAGCAGGATACATACCAGTATGTGTGCGAATGTGTGCCAGGAAGGCCATGGAGTTGCTGCTCTTGCACACCTTGCCACAGTATTTACACACACTGCCCTGGTTCTCCTCGCGCTCACGGTTGATCTGCTCTGTGTCCTCCACCACGTACTTGTTGACCTCCCTCAGAAGCTCCTCGTGTTTCTCCTTAATGTGAACAAACAGGTCCTGTTCCGATTCGAAACGGTCTGTGCATTTCACGCACTTGAAGCTTGCGCCCCCTTCGGGCAGCTCCTCCACGCTGTTCTGTTCGTTGCGGAGGTGCGCGGCGCTGGTCAGGTGCTGGTGCAGGTTACTTTCGGTGTAGAACGACTTGCCGCACACCAAGCAGTGGAAATGCTTCTCCTTGGACGGATGCTTCATTGAGATGTGGACGTTCAGGCCGCTGATGCCGTCGGCCATAAAGCCACAGTCGTCGCAACGTATGCGCGAGCTGCTTCCTGTGGCTTCCTTTCTGACCTTCATTTCTTTGCGTGTGAGCTTCTTGACATACGCAGAATGGGAGGGCAGGAAGCCAGTCACTGGTGTGCCTCCAGTCAGACATATCACAGCATTCTCGCCCTCTAGAGCCAGACCTTCCTGCAGCTCCTGCTCAGCAAGGGCCTTCATGGATACAATGCAGGCATCAAAGGGAATGGCTTTGGACATTTGTGTATCTGAATGAGTGCCGTCACTTTTTGTATCTAAAATCATCTTGTGCTCTTCATCTGCTTGTTTACCCGCTTCCTCCTGGATCTCTTGTTGTGCAGGCTGATCCTCTGCAGGCTGAAGTTCTGTTGGAGCCGGCTGGGGTTCACACAGGTCTGTGTGTCCCATTGTCTCGTTGGTTGGATCTGGTTCAGCAGTACTGAAAGATGTATTATTCTCTGCTTGCTTCTCATCTGCACTGCCAGCCACACTCGTCACAGGCTCTGTGGTGAGGGAGGGTGCAGTTGTATTCTGACTTTCCATAGCTTGGCTGTCATCAGAACAAGAGTCAGACTCTTCTGTGGGGCTAACGGGTTCACATTCAGAGTTAGAGTTTGCCCCCACAAGCTCAATGATGTCCTTCAGCTTCAAAGGGAGTGCCAAAGCTCTTTGTCCTTCACTCCCTAGTGGCTCCAGGTATTTCTGGCTTTTCTGTTTGTGCTTTTCTGTGCTGGCATGGCGAGACATTTCCCTACTCGTTACAGCATAGTAGCTACATGCTAGACAGACATACTCAAAATCTTTGGTGTGCTTTCTCTTGACGTGAAGATGGAGCGAAGGGACTGATTGAGCTACAAAATCGCAATGGCTGCAAGCATTAACAGAGTCATATTTACTTTTTTTCTGGCTTGTGTCTGACTGAGTTTGCTCTTCTCCACTGTGTTCGTTGGAGGCCGTGTTGTCAGATTCCGGCTCTTTGTCGGGGGTCTGTGAGGCTGCATCTGGTTCCTGGCTTGGCATACTTGTGGGTTGCTGCGGTGATGCACTTGTGTGATTGTCGACTCGGTTCTTAATTGAGCACTCCTGTGCACGTCTAACATGTTTCTTTGTGACGCAGTGACGATCCATGTCTCCTTTAGTGACACAGCTGTAGTTGCACAGGGTGCAGCTGTAACCATACTCCTTGCTGTGTTTGCGGCGGACATGGACACTAAGGTTAGTAGCGTTGGACACTACGAGGCCACAGTATCCACAAGTGGTCGTGGACCCTTGCTTTGGTCTTCCTCTTTTCCTTTTAGGAGATTCAAGCTCTAAATCTTCCTCCTCAACCAACTCAGCTTTGGCAGCCTCCACTGCCTCTTCGGTTTCCTGATCTTCTTCTGTCGAAGTAGCTTCCCCTTCTCCACCAGCCACCTGAGCCATATTATCCACAATAGCACCATCTCCAGCACTGTCTCTGCTTACATTCTCAACGTAGACTTCAAATGAGGAAGATTCTGTGCTTTTCTCCCCTTTCTGCTGCTGCATGTGACTATCGGAGGTCAGGTGAGCGTCCATCCACTCAGATGTGGCCGAAAAGAAGTTACACAATTTGCAACGGTACCACTCCTGGTTCAGGTGTTTGATTCGAGTATGGCTCTCCAGCAATATAGGGGTGCTAACCCTAAAGTCACAGTTTGTACACTTAAGCTGGAACCTGCTTAGTGCACGTTTAGCTGCCACTCTAGTGGGAGTAGCCTTCGGAGTGCTTCCAGTATCCTCAGCTTCCTTTTCTTCCTCCATGTTCTCACCAGCATCAACTGAAAGACATTTCAAAGATTCACTTTAAGTCTCTTTTCAAACATCAATTTAAACAATTCAGTTAAAAAATGTATGCAACTCTTACTTTGAACAAGAAATGCAGAAATAGTGAAAATAAAAACTTTGCATTGCATGTTTCTACTTTCAACTCTAATACCAATATTACATATTATTAATATCATTATTTATTACACGTAATACTTGTAAAAGTCTATCAATATTTTTGATGGAACATTTCTTCAAATATACAACATCATTAGAATAACATGTACACAGTGTGAGGCTGGATTTCAACTTGGACTGAACAGGAGAATAGCAAATACTTACATGTGTATGGTGTGTCTTTGGTGTGGTAACTCTGGATATGAACATCTAGAGGGGACTTGTCCCTAAACTCTTGGCCACAGTAGTTGCAGGAATATATCATCTTAGGTTTTGGGGTTCGCTTGCTTACTCTTCTCTCTTGGGTAGGGATCGCCTCATCTTGATCTATCTGCTGTTTGTCTAAAATAGTTTCCTTTTTAGTAAAACTGTGTGTGTTCATCTCATTGGCTGCTGATCTCAGCACATCAGACTTCTGGTGTTGTTTAACTTCTGCAGCACTTTCTGTCTCCATGTCTCCTTCCTGTTGGATTTCCGCTGGACTCGTGTTAGAGATATTTTCACTTTTTTCAGCTGGCTTTGCAGTTCTATTGGTATTCTTTGAGTTCTTTCCATGCTTTCTTGCAAAGTGAATCTTCAGTGATCTTGGACATTTGGCTGAGAAGCCACAATTTGTGCAGAGGTTATCTCCATATTCAGGTATGGGGTCCTGAAGTCTCTTAGTGAGTTCTTCATCTGCTTTATCAGGCTTGGCAGACCTACTGGGTGAGTCTCTTTGAGTTTCCTCCATTTCCACATCATCTGGCTGCAACTTCCCACTGGTTTCATTGTCAGGCACATTGTCCTCAACAGCCTCCTTTTCTGATATCACGACTTCATCCATATCATACCCTGCTATAATTATATAACAGGGATGGATGTTGATCGCTATCACCAAAGCTGGATCAAACACCTGGAAAGAAAAAACAGAACTTATGTATCTTAAAAAAAATCCTGAAAAAAGTAAAGTGGATTTGCCACATCATTTGTAATGAAACACAAGCTTCTGAAAAGTGATCAATCCTTCAACGACACGATCTGCCTTAACACAAGTAAATGTCGCCATCTAGTGCTTCTAGGCACAAATTGTTTGTTAAAAACATGCCAGCATGAGAGTTCTTGCTTGTTTAATGGGAAAAAGAAGTCCACTTAAGTCACAGTCAAATCATGTTGCATACATATAGCATTGGTGGTTTAAAAATCATTGCTAAAGGCTTGTAGACATGATTCAATAGAGCTACAGTCATTGCCACAATTACACCAGTATAAGTATAGCTTAATTATGAATAACCATATTTCTAGTGCTTTACAGTTTCAATATTCTCAAAAAAGTGGCAGAAAAAAGCTCAAAGCACTGCAACTTATGTAATGTTTTCTATTTGCTTGTATTTTCTGTTTTTTGTCGCTACATATGTGTACTCAAACTGTTTTATCATTTGCAGCTTTCTGAACCACTACAAAACATTGTTTGTATAAAATATACAGGACATCTTGCGCAACAAATATTATGTTTCAGTACATTTTCCACAATCCATGTGTATATTGCCTCAAAAGGTTTATATATATACACATACATACACATAGTAGTTGGTAAATGTTATACATACTGCCCTTTACTTAGATTTACATGTAGTGGGTACTGCCTCGTTTCTGCAAACAAGCCTCAATCTATAGGAACAGTAAAAGGGGATCTGTGGGGTTCAGAGGGTTCTGTTAAGTTCAGCCAATGAGCTTTTTATGTCAATAAATGTTAAGTCCAACTTTAAGAATGAGCTCATTACTCACTAGCTGTGTATTTTTGGTACACTATGAATACAGGACTGACAAGAGAAACACCATATGAAGTTGGAATGTGTTTATTTAGTGGCTCATAAGCCTTGATTGAACCCTGGAATGAAGAACGACTTAAAAGGTGAATTATCACGGGTCTCACTTCGTGCTGAATATGTTTACAGGTTTTTTTTTATTGGGAATTCGGTATCACGTTCTGCAGAGCACGGATAGTATCTTGGCATAAGGCAATGGTGTCGATTAGAACCGCATTCACATACTGACACCGAATATTGTGTCTACCTCTGGTACAACTCCGTCGTCAATTAACTTCGAACACAATTTAGCCACATTGTCGATTTGCTAACTCCACCTACATTAACTAACGTTACCAGAGGCTTCACTATCAAGCAACTGATGCTAGCTTAAAAGTAATATTAAGTTAGCCGAACATGCTTTAGACTGCATGTTGGCAACTGCAACGACAACGCACACCGCCCAGAGTTGCAGTGTAAAACACTGTGTGTACACTCTTTTCATGGCGTATATGGCATGCACCTGCATAGAAAGCAGGTGAAGTTGTTGTGGATACTGCTTGTAGCAACATGCGGCTAACTTGCTAACTAGCGACATGTTTCTCAACAGTATTTTGAGACGCGCACAGCACGTCCAATTAAATTGCTACAACAGCTGTGTAGTCCAATCACAGCGTGACAAAGGCGGGTCTAGATCGCTTCATAGCTTGGAAAACGACGGCAGCACAGAGGCCCAAAAAGGAGGCTAACATCGACCTCTGAATCAGTCCTCTATTTTGCCGAAACAGTTCTTGAAAACATCCCAGATAGTCGTCTATCGTTTTAGTAAAAGCAACTCAAGTAATATTGATATAATACAGTTAAACCTCAATTGAACTTACCTCTTGTTATACGACTGTTTCCACTGTCCGCGCTTTTTGCTGCTAGACACAAATGGCGTACCGTAGCGTGAGCCATGCGTCACACGAGAAGGCGGCCTGCGACTCTTTTTTTCCTCCATCAGCTGATTTGGTCACATGACGCATTCCCGTTCTGTGGGAAAATCGAAACGACCACACTTAAAATCAACACACTCGAATTGGTGACATTACAAGACTCGTTGTAAAATGCCACCGGGACACATTTGAACGCTTTCATTGCTGCTGCAGCATTGTAACTCTTACAACACACCCAGGAAGTGATGCATTACAGGTCATGTTTTACAGCAAGGTACACGACGAGCCACATTTAAACACAATGTAGCCTACTGCTCTTGAATTTTGGTATTTCTATAGCTTTTGGTGATTAAGGAAGGCTATTTACCTAAGGAGGACTAACATCACGATTCATCAGTGCCTAACTTAAAGCTAAGGAGAAGCTTTATTGTGGGGATTCACATCTACAAGCTGCGGACTATAGCATTTCCACATAGGAAGAACATCTTAACGTGAACAGAAGCAATACCAACCGTTGAAGTTAGTTTTCTTGCACCTCAGCTTTAAAAATATTGTCATACTGTGAAGAAAATATTTATTTTAGTATATCGTTGGAGAGTAAAGAAAGTAAATTCAGACAAATGAATACGATGCTAAAATATTTAATAATGTAAATGTTCATTTTGCATTCAGAGGCATTTCTTTTACCTGAACTGTCATTAAATGTTATGGTAATAAGAAATATTTTGTAATAATTGTATTTATATAAAGTAGATTCAGAATATGACCTATGCAGAGACGGATATTTTTTCAGTGAAATGGTCAGCCTGTGATGAATCACCACTTCCATTTGACATCCAGTGTTAGCTTTATGGAAAGACTGAAGATGGATTAATGCACGTGCATTAATTGATTAAGTAGTCTGACAGGTCAGGAGGTGATAAATGATACCTCCTGCAATGAATACACAGTTTACTTTGCAATAATTTTCTTTAATTCATCACAGTCAAAATTATATGACATGGATGGTTGGGAACACATACCCCCTCCTGCCCTGTCCCCCATTTTTCATTAGGATTCATCACTCATTTTTCTCCATTAGTTGTCTATTCTAAGAGAGGAGGTTGGCTTTGGTGGACACTGCCCCAGCCTCCTCTTTTTGTAGTCGTCGTGCTTCTTGTAAAGTTTTGCCATTAAATCAACAGAATGACTACATTTACAGATCCATGGAGAAAAAAAGGATATGACATAGATATTTAGAAACGTTACTAGTTCAACTAATTCTCTGAAGCGGAATGCATATTCAAATAGCATCTTTCGTTGAGATCAAATGAGACTGTATACCGTACTTAACGTCTCAACATCAATCCAAAGTTATAAGACCTGTCTTGCAGCTCAGCCACATGTTTATTACAGCCAGATTACACTTTGTTTTACATTAATTAAATGGCTCACTTTCTCCTATGAAATATGACAAAATGGTGTAATAGACTACGCAGAGTACTTTAATATGTTACAATTTCACATTGTACGTAAATAAAAGCTTTAAATAGTCTTTATAAAGGAACTTCTATGCCCTTGTAAAAGGTAGCAGCCATCAGCAGCATCAAAAATATACCTAAAGTACAAAAAATAAACATTCATTATGCAGAATGGCCCATTTCGGAATAATGTATATTATATTACTGGATTATAGTTATTGATGCATTATTGTGTTCAACACTTTAATGTTGCAGCTGGTAAAAGTGGAGCTCATTTTAATTACGTTATATACTGCTTAACCTAAAATAGTTTAAGATAATGTATTAATCGATTTTAAATGTTGTCATAATAATATAAATAAGTAAATAGTAAATAAAGCTTTAAAATAAATGTAGTGGAGTAAAATCTACAATATTTGAACCCAAAATGTAGTGGAGTTAAAGTATAAAGCACCGTAAAATTGTTATACTTCAGTGAAGTACAAGTACCTTAAATTGTATTTAAGTACAGTACTTGAGTGAATTAGTTACTTTCCACCACTGAAGAGATGTCTGTGTTAACATCATGTGTACAGACACAGTGACCAGGCTGTGAAATTCTCTCAAAGCCTCACAATGTAAATTATTTCACAGACAAAAACATGTTACTTAAGTCATTAGATCTCCAACATTAGTTTTAATTATCTTGGAAACAAAGAATCGTTGTCTGATATATTGATACATTTCAGTGTCCCGTCAAAAGATAATGAAGTTACCGAGTTACAGTTACACAACAGCCTATACATAAACATGGGTTTCCATAGTTTACTGTACCTATAAACATACACACTTACCTCACGTCCGCGTAACTATTTCCAAGTCATGCTCTATAAAGTAAATAAATAAATAGGAAAAAAAAAAGTCAACATCCTTAACTATTTGACATGAACTATTTTTAAAGACCCTCCGTGGTCCACCCACACAGGTGTTTTCAATTTGTTGCCTAATTAGTCCTCTTCTCAGGACTGGGCCAGTGCAGGCTGATAGGCCTTCTTTGTAATAGCACAGGTGTTACTAATAACATTAACGATACCCGGACCCTGAAACAGTAGCATTCAGCCATCATTATATGTATTTTTTTATTTTTATTGTGCACCTTAGGCTCGGATAACATTACATCATTCTTATTAAGGAGTTTGGTTACCTCATGTAAAAGTGTAAAATGAGCAGTTCCAATCACAACTTAAAACACCTGTGTAGCCTATATGCAGTGAACATAACCACTAAGAGCGTAAAAAAAAAGAAGAAAAAACACTATGATATTGTAACAGACAGCAGTGCCACCAATACGGTTGCAGAGCCTGCCATCCAAAAAGCACATCAGCCATCCGAGAGGTTTTGTTGTCGGTTCCTACTCCCACAGATGATTCCTCCAACTGGCTCCCACAGGCACTTCAAAGACAGGGATAAAAAGCTAACCTAGTTATTCAGTTGGAAGGAGCTTGTAGGCAACATTACAACACAGACTGACCTTGGTGTCTCTCAACATAAATTATGTTTTGTAGCTTCAAACGTCCCCCATGTTTCCTCAATTTACTCTAGACATTTGCATTTGTGTGTTTTTGTCTGCTGAGCCCCCATTGTATCAGTGTGTTCCTGCAATAAGTCATTGTTTTGTCCCAAGTCAAGACAGGTACGTCCTGAGTCAAGTCCCAATTCCTAAACTTTGAGTTTTGAGTCTTAAACAAGTCATAATGCGCTCTTCTTTTTTTCAAGTGGCGCTCAGTAAAGAAACAATGTTCTTCGTGGTTCTCTCCTGCAAGTTGATTGGAGGCTGTCTGATTGGTTCAAACAAAGTGGATCTGGGGCATTAAGTGTCGAGTCACTGAGAATGAATAGCGTTAACGTTAGTTGATTCAAGTCATTGGTGTGAAAGTCCATGTCGCGTTGTCATGTTGTAAGACTTTTGGGAGTCGAGTCTAAAGTAATCCTATTTGTGACTCGAGTCCACACCACTGGTTTACACTACCTGAAACTGCCTATTGAAGGTAGATGGGATACATTGTAATAGGATAAATATTATGTAACACTGAGGGCCAGATTTACGAAGAAAATGGTTGCGCACAGGTGCTCTGCAGTTTTAACTGAGTTTTTTGGAGCAAACTGTGTGTATTTAGAGCCTGATTTACAAAGGTAGCTTCTCATGACGCAGTCAGCTCTCACTCTGTGATTGAAGAAGAGCTCTGACAGGCAGGTCAGAGGTGCGAGTTCTACAAGAGCACTAAGCCCAGATAAAAAAAATATTAATTTTGCCAAACTCCACCTGAGAAAAACTTACTATTACTCAAAATATTATTCATAAGATTATGATTTTATAATCTTTAGAATATGTCTGATAAACACAGCCCATGTTTAAATCTTTAAATCTCACTATAACAGAGACTAATTTCAACCCACCAGAGGGAGCAAGCCGCACATTTATTACACTTCGGTAATCTTCAGCCACAGCTGCACTGTGTGTGTGTGTGGCACTGTGTGTGTGTGTGTGTGTGTGTGTGTGTGTGTGTGTGTGTGTGTGT
>CALSBV010012177.1:5466145-5477412 GCA_943590825.1 Bovichtus diacanthus
TGTGTGTGTGTGTGTGTGTGTGTGTGTGTGTGTGTGTGTGTGTGTGTGTATGCGGTGCCATGGCAACCGCCCCAAGACACATCTCATAAAAAACAAAAAAGTCTATTTGCTGAAAGACAAGACTTTTACCAGAAAGTGATAATACTGTAATAGCGTTTCAGGGAATAGAAGTAAAGGAAGAAAGAGAAAGCTCATACAAACACAATTAGAGCACAGTGATACCAAGTAAGGACCTTTTTGTCTGAATTTGCAGAACCAGCCAACATTAGATTTATTTTTACAAAAGTGTTTACAGGAACAGTCTTCTTATAGTTTTCCTATCAAATAAATACCTGGTCTTTGACATATTTGTAATATTTGTAATAAACAATGTTTGGAAAATACAGAACAAGCTGTGTCATTGCAACATGCTAACTGCTTTATCCATTAATAAAACACAAACCACTCATGGTTAAACTTTTGATTTGTGCAGTTCTAAAAGGTACATTAAATTGTTGCATTTGCTAACACCAAATGTACATTTCCCTGTATAGCAGCATTAAAAAAAAACAAAATGGTGCCAACCATGACAACTGAATCACAACTATGAAGCTGGGTCTCGGCAATGGTGGCCAAGTGTTTTATCAATAGCCTACCTCAAGCTTTTTAAAGTGATTTTTGGGGATTTCTTTTTCTTGTGTCATGCATAAATGATATGCCCAGCCAAAGCAGGCTTACCAGACACCACTATTTAGAAAGAGAGAGCAGAAACCAGAGTAGCAACATAAATGACCAAGGTAATAATGCTAAACACATTTTTCAAGCTTCAGAAACAAAGGTAGCCAACTTATAATCATGAAAATCAAATTCCATTTTGGACAGACATTTCATTAAATATAGATATTCTTAGCTCATCATAAGTACTTTGTCCTGAATGTTTTTGAAGCTGCCAACTTCAAGGGCCAGAGGATGGATTCCTGCTCCATCTTAAGTTTACTATAAAATAAGAATCAGTGCCATAATTGTGCTTATTTGAATACATGTTCGTAACTTTTAACAAGATATCTTTTAACCATTTTTCTTCAAATCTGGCAAGTACCTTTCGTCTAATTGTGTTCGTGCTGCATGATAAATTATTACGATACATATATTGTAATTCTGCTTCCTCAAAAACAGCATGAAGCTCTTTAGCCCATGGAGAATCAGACGATTTACTCCTAAGAAAAACCTTATTGACTGTTCTGACATATTACGCAAAGGATTCCACGTAGGAGTCCATAGGAATTGGTGACAGGGGAAATCCAACCATTGCATGCTCCAGTGTGTGGGTGTGTGTGTCTGTGTGTGTGTGTGTTTTCCTTCATTATAGCACCAGCAGCTGTTTAAAGACCATGAGGTCACAGCCGCCTCAAACTGCATCACCTCACTGTGTAAACACACAGCAATGTTTAAAAGGTGAGTCTCAGAATGGGGTGCAGTGATGTTTGGGTTTGAGGGTTTCAAGGATACACACTATGGAACGTTTTGGCTTTGATTTAGGCCAAAAGGGAATGTTTAAAAATATATCAATGACCCACAGCCCCATATGTAGGTATTCTAAAGACTGTCGGGGGAGGCGCAGATGACGCTTTCTCTAGTGGTCTTTCTCCTGTGAGTTTTCTTTGCTAGCTTTTGTTCTAATCAAAGGGGACATATTATGCAATTTTATTAAGTTGATACTTGTATTTTGGGCTTCTACTAGAATATGGTTACATGCCTATAATGTTCAAAAAGTACATTATTTTACTCATACTGTCTGTCTGAATATAATTGTATTAGCCCTCTGTCTGCAACGCTTTGTCTGTCTCTTTAAGGCCCCCTCTCGAAAACTGTGGAACACTAGCGGCATACAAACTCCAGGGATCGGCATATGCCGCTGAACTATAGTGGCATACCATCAGCCACGTTTCGATCTCGGTACTACTGCGGGCCACCTGCGGGCGCCACTGCTCCTCACAGAGAGGAGCCGCACTGTGAGTGACTTAAAGTTATAATAGAGTGCCCTCAGTTAGTGCTCTAATCTGTCAGAAAATATTCAGTTAACGCGACCTCTGCAAGAGAGTCCTGATGGCTTGCTTAAAGGCACAGTTTCTGAATACATGCTGCGTCTATGGAATGAGCATTTTAATACTTTCACAGTATTTATATAGCTCCCAGACCTGCTTGAAAATCAAAACAGACATGGAAATCGCTTTCTTTTTTAACAATATGGGACCTTTAATCTAATTACTGTACTGTTATTTCCTCAGTTATGGCCTGTCTGTCCAACCTGGACCTTCATCCCATCTGTAGTAAACCCAAATGGATGGCATGTGCAGTAGCATTCCTTCAGACTAGCTTCACTAATACCTGTCACTCAAGTTCTGACATTTCCCTCCACAAATCGGGGCCAGACCAGGGCTGATACACAGATCAGGTTTCTGCTGGATCTAAATGAAGCTGCCTTCGATTCACTTTGAAGAAGTGTCTGGGATTACAGACAAATTGGACGGAAGCGAAGTGAGGCAGATATGTTATTCAAAGACTACTATGACTACTACCCCTGCCACTACAATGGCTCACATTAAGCATCTTTCCAAGCATAAATATGTAAGAAATTACATATGAAGGTTTAAGAAGGGTGATCAAGTATCAAGGTCTCGTTCTGTGTTCACTGGGAGTGTCTGAGTTGAAACAGTCTGATGATAAATTCAAGGGGGAGCTCCTTGGTTATCTGGCATCAAACACAAGCCACACAGCTGCAGGACGCTTTTTCTCTGTGTCTCTCTCTCGCTCTCTTACACCCCAGACACATACATCACTCCCTTTCCAAACTCCATCCTTTTCTAGAAGCATTACCTCACCACACATTAGGCAGTGTCGGAGGTATCACCTGGGGAGTGCATGTATATGTGTGTTTGAACTCTATGTGTCCGTGTGTGAATGAAAGCAAGATGGGAAAGAAACTGCTTCTGAGACATTTTTTGGTTTAAATGTGCCATAGAAACAGGTTTGGGTGGAGCACAGTAAACTTAATCCCTCTTTCTCTCTGCATTCAGCTCACACTCTCCTACAAGTACTACTAGCCCTACTTGCAAAGCCACAAAAACATGTGCAGGGAAGAATCACTCACAGGATAAAATCTTTTTATTTGGTATTTTGGTATGCATGTACACTGCAAAGGTTGTGCCCTTTTTCTGACGTTAAACTGTATGGTTTAGTTCTTGAGTTTATTTGTGCATGTAATAAAATCAAACTAAAGAGAAGAAGTGTACAATAACATAAGATAATACAGAGCTGGGATGACAAAAGCACAAGACACAGGACAAAAAAACCCAAAGAAAAGCTGTTATAAGAGGCTTTTAACATCTTGTAAAGTAATGCTTGTTTACTGGATCATCAGAGCACAGTAATTCTCACAGCATTAAACAGCAAGGCAACCACTCAGCATCCGCATAATTATTACCATGACCTACAACCAATAGGTATTTCATTTCACTCCCACTCATATAATATGGTGTCATTTAGTGAATATTTTGTAGTGCATGAATACTAATACAGCAAAAAGAAAGTGTAGGGTGCGTCTAAATTATTGTGACCCTAAACGAAGGGTATGAGAAAAGTGGAGCTAATTGTTCTTACAGAAGATGTTGCTGTTAAGAAAACCATAAAATACAGAGAGCATAATTTAGCACGTTATGACTGCTGCTGGCCATCTAAACATCCTCGAGGCTTATGAGAATGGCTGTGTATAACATCGGTCAAACAGCCATGAGTCAAATCTCAGTGGCTCTCCAGGCCCACCCAAAGAGACAGGAGACATTGGACTGAGAGGAGTTTCTCTTAACATCTCTCACTGTGTGCTTATTATAATCTCCACCTCACTGCTTTCAACTTACTCTTATTGTCTTTATTTTAGTCTCTCTTTTTGCTTTGTTTTACCGGATTACCCTGCATTTTTCAGTGGGTGCCTTGTGCCTCAGTAACCCCACTGTGCCGACGCAGTTGTTTAATTGACACGAATAATGGGGCAGTGTTTTTTCACAAACTACTCGGTCAGTCTGAACACAGCCTTGTTAATGTTGAAGAACAGCTGAGTTTGGGCAATTTTCTTAACGGTGTCCTGCAACACAAGCAGTGCTGCTTGTGTTGCAGCCTGAGGCAAACTCTAATTAGGACTCCCCACTAGGTTTCCTAGCATTTTTTTGGTGTAAAAAGTTAGTTAGCTGTAGCCTCTTTGTTTTCTTTTCTTTTTTTAGCAATTCAGCATTTCGTGTTTGCAGAACCAGCCCAGGTCACCAGGATGCCCAAGAGCGCTCGTTTTCTAAGCAGATTTATGGTTATCCATGATTCACATCGAAGATATTGTCGTATCTGAAAAATGTACACCCCTGCCACTGCCATGGGATTAATGGTCCACTTAGCATCATAGCTAGGCCAAAGAGTATAGAAGCATCAATGTAAGTTATTTGGCCGGTCGAACATTAGCGTTTAGCAAACACCTGGAAGGTTATAGCCAATCAGAGGCAGAGGAGGGGTGGGTTTTTTCCACAAGGCTTGCTGTGTAGGTGCGTCCGAGGGTCTGTTTAGGCTTTTCCCGCCACCTTGTGGTGTAGCTAGTATCTGCATCTCACATTTTTAGATTTATCATACAGATCTGCTGCGGTACGAATTAGACAACAATCTGTAAAAACAAATAAGAGGGAAGTCACAAATGTCACAGGGCCCACAAACCGACAGGAAGCGATCCACAAATGTGCAAAAGTCATTGCATGTGTACAAATGGATCCACACATGCGTAAAAATCAATTTACATATAAACCTATAATATTTGTAGGTGAAATTAAAATACCTGTTTACAGTGTTATTACGCATATTTACAAATCGCTTTGTACATTTATGTTTATGACTTCACACAACACAATATAAAAAAAAATACATGTTTGTGTGAATAGTGGAACATTTGTGGCTCATAGTACACATTTGTGCATTGTCTTCTGTCGGTCACAAATATTAAAGTCCAATAAAAACTTCCATAGAAAAGAGACTAAAAACAGTACACCAGTGTTTGATTATCAGGGAGTACCACAATGGATGGACATGGAGTTCATAACTGCTATGTCCGACCAAGACAAATGTTTTTCTGGGTTACAAACTGCCGTTCTAAAACTTGACTGTTATCCAGAGCTCCTGTCTGAGATGTGACATCCCCGCCCACAACTTTGAATGTTTTTATTTCCCTTTGCAGGTTCATGTCATAGCGTTGAGACGTGTGTTTGAGGGTGATTATGGTGTCATGACGTCTGCTGGTGTTAGGGCTGAACCAGAGAAACCGTTCAGACACAACAACCCCCACAACAACCCTTCCCAAACACACACACTTCACAGGCACGTTCACACACACTCTCACACATGTGATTACCAATAAATGGCTCTTCATAGTGGGTGAGTGTGTTTAGGGGGACTGCAGACCCTTGACAGCTGATGTTTGGAGAACTTTCTGTCCGTAACAGCCACATCAAACTGAAAGCCAACTAACTGAGAAGCTATGACTCAGTGTATATGTATTTGTTTCAGATGTGTGTGTGTGTAACTGATACTGAGACGACTTTTATGACTTTGTGAAATAACCTGCACAGCCCTGCAGTACTGTGCAATGAAGCCAAGATTTCAACACACATGTACACATGTGGACATGGACATACAGTACATGAAAACACACACGCACACACGCACACACACACAGGATAAATGGTGAAAAAAGTGAGAAATTAAAATCTGACATTTTAGGAAATACGTATTTGCTTTTGCAGAGAGTTAGACGATAAAAAGGAATATCACTCTCATGTCTGTACAGTAACTATGAATGTACCTCTAGCAGCTGGTTAGCTTAGCTTAGCACAAAGAGTAGTAGCAGAAGCAGTGAGAAACAGCAAATCTGTCCAAAGTTCTAAAATACACCCACCAGCCTGGTAGGGGGGTTATGTGCATTAATATTTCTTGGCTGGGACCAGTTGTCAGGCAACAAGCCAAGAAATAGTCTGGCACACAACCCTAGTAAAATGGCCAATAGTTGTTTTTACACTACAGATAAAATAAACGAGATCTAACGTGTTAATGAGTGAGCTTAAAGGAGCTGCAGGGGGATTGTGTTACCTTTGGTCACAGCTGGCTGTTCACACTGTTTCCAGTCTTTGTGCTAAACCAAGCTCACCGGTTGCTTGTGGTAGCTTCATGTTTAGCATACGCACAAGGGAGAGGTATCAATCTTTTTATCTAACTCTCAGTAAGAACGCAAACAAGCTTCTTTCCCAAAGGGCTGAACTATTCCTTTAAAAAATGTAATACATAATACACCAATGAAAATGAAATGGAGGACTGTAAGAAATACATGTGCAACCTATACATAGCAACAATACATATTGAGTCACTGAGTAACTTTTTATTTATTAAACAAGAACAAGATTGAAGAAATATTCAGAAAACTTAATTTCTTTCATTTATGGAATTACACAAATGTTCAATTCCCTATTCAGACACAAGATCCAACAACTTCACTTCTATCTAGGTACCTTTTCTGGTTTTGATAATCCTGCTACCCCATTGCATCACCCTTAAAACATATGCACCACTCCTCTTCGTGCATCCTTAATAGGCATTGAATGTCGTTCAGCATTACTTATCAGCTTTTGATTTGTTAACATGTGTGGTCAATTGTGACATTGCATCATGGGAATCTGTGTAAAACTGTGCACCTGTTTGCAGCAATGACCTTTGCATCGGTTTCTCCCACAAAAGCAGATTCTACGCCAACATTTCTGGTCTATATTATGTGGGGGGGGGGGGGATTGGAGGATGGTCTGATGGATGGGTAGGGCAAATTAAAGTATCCACAAAAAGAACAGGTTGAACGACAACATACAGGAAGAACAAGGTTTTGTGATTACACCGATGCTTGTGGTTGAGATATCAAATCAGAAATACATGTTCAAATCAAACTTTCAGTTTCAGTTCCTACACTCTGACATTACTTGATCTCTAAGATGGTCTATCCAGCAGTCCAAATCCATGAATAAATATTTCAATATTTTCATGAATATTTTCAGGATGATCAACTTTATGAATTGATTTACAGCAAGAACCGGATCCAGTCCACATTTTTCTCAGGACATCAGTATCCTGTATCACAATGAGCGCTGCCCATGAAGCTCACCGTACATGGAAAACTAATTACAATACGTTTCAAGAGATAATATGACTTACCATGAAAAAATGTTTGATATGAGCCTTTACTCGTATTTACAGGACACACAATATACAGGGATTTGTCACCCTCAGTGGAGTTGACAGAGGTGTAAGCTTTAGTTTATCTATTGAGGAGATAACACACAAACTTCCTTCGTCTCTCCTCTGTTTCTCTGTCTTTCTCACTCAGACACCCACACTAGTGTTGCTCTGGCTGAGAAAATGTTTGTATCCGCTGTGGTTTACAGAATGTTTAGTCTAGAATAACACCAAAAGCGGTCCAGCAGTCCAAAAGCTTAAGTGTGTCACAGCCTCAAGGGCCTGCTTTGCAGCTACAGCCAGAACGTTCATGCCGTATGTAAGATCTTATTCAGAAAGAAATAAAGTATCTTAAACCAATCTACTTTGAAAAAAAGCATTCTGTAACTTTACATGCTTTGAAAAAGTAATGTTTCTGAATGAATAGAGGATGACAGAAGACTGCATGATATTCAGAAGTCTATTCTTCTGATCACCATTTCAAACCACTCCGAAGTTTTCTTTTAAAATTGCACGCAAATACTTCCAAAGATATTATTACTTCAGTTTCAAGTCATGGGAAAAAAAACTCTAACTAACAAATAGTCCAACTGATTCATTACAAAAGGGCATCTGCTAGTAATTTTACTTAAACAGTGTATTACAGTGTTTTTATGTCACAGGGAGAAATGTAATGATCAATAGAAAAAAAAGAAACAAATACTTAACCTCGCTGTTAAATAACCAGGTACTATTGATACCTTTCAGAGTGCGGTAGGGTGAGAGAGACCAGGGGTGATTTTCCCAAACAGATTTAGTACCTTGATCTCTTTCAGTCTATTGTTCAGTGGAGGGAGGACTAAGGCTTTATAATGTTACTGATCTTTTTGGGAAAGTCGCCTGCTGCACCCATGCTTGGGAATGAAGGGAACTTATGTTACTGCATGTGTGTAAAAAATATATAAATAAAGAGAAAAATACAACTGGCCCTCAATTTGTTTGTCATGATCCAACTGAAATAGCATTTAATTAAAGATTATTGTATTATTTCTTGGATCTAGAAGTTAGCACAAGTTTACTTCCTGTCTAATGCTCCCTGGCTATATCCATTTCACTGGCATTTTCCATCTGTGTGTCCTCACTTTACCTGGCTAAAATTGCCGGTTTGTTTTTGACGTATCACAAATACGTTCTAATCAAAGTCTGCTTAAAACCACGTAAGTAGGAGGTTCGGGTAGACGTATGGGTCGGACAAACACGGGACTTTCAGCCAGGAGACTGCTGTTTGTGTCCTGTGTGATACAAAAAGTCAACGTTGACTTATTATAAATACGTAAATTAACTTACGAAACATTCTTAATTTACGTGTTATGTAACATACTTAAATGACGTACGTAGCTTAAGAAACGTCCTTATTTTAACCCAAACCATGAATTTTTACTAAACCTTACCAAAAAGTTTTGTTTCAATACACAGCGTTAACCACGTGTTTAAACCTGTGACCGTAATCCGGAAAAAAATATGTTTCCCACGAAAAGTAATTAAATGCAGTTTTATTGTATTGGAATGTCATTTTGTAGGAGACAGGTTTAAAAAGGGAGTTATATCTCCTTTCTTTTCTTCCCGTGCATTTCTTTATTCTGGCACTATATTGTGATTGAGCACATCTTTGTTCCAAGTCTGAATTTCATTTTAGATATTGGATTTGAATCACTGTGTAAAAGGAAATGATTAAAAGAAAAAAAAGATAATAGCACACATTAACAGTCGCTGTAATTCAGAGGAGGATTAAGAGCTCATACATGAGCTCAGACTAAATGACGTTTGAAATAATGGTGAAGAGATTAAAAAGCTGTTTGATTTCTGCCCAATGGTTCGATTCCCAGCAGTGTGACACTGTGATCTTGGATCTTAAGATCTCTCTTGCTGATCAAGTCATTTTACTGGGGGAGGGGTGGATTGCCTGTCAAGTCTTTTTCTTTATAAAACATTCATTAAATAACTTTTTACATCTCCATAATTGTCCACTTTTGTCAGCATTAAAAGTCACATATTCTTGCAGGACAATGATGAAATGTTTGTGCCCTTGTGTTGTTATAGAGAACGCATTGTTCTGAGAGCAGAACAATGAAACCAGAGTTCAACATGGTAACCTCTCTTCCACAAAGCTCTGTTTCCGTGCTGTGGCAGAGATTTGAGCACTATGCTGAATAGGATAGAATGTGATACATTTCTTAATCTAGACTCAAAACACAATATAAATATTGTAAAGTTAACCAGCCTTTGTTTTTTGAAAATTGGATTTCTGAAATGTATTTCCACCAGGCATAATTTTTTCGATATCTTTTTTATTAAAGAGTAAGAATATAGCTCTGTGAGCTACATTCATTTCATTTTGCCGGTCAGTGTGCCAACTGCCCACAAATTACAGATTAAACAGACTCAAATTTTCAGATTGAGTGGAGATTGCAGGAACAGCTGTATCAATTTCCTCTCACTTCCTCCTCTTGCATATGTGCACTTCTACAGACAGAATATTCCAGACAGAGTAGCCAGGTAGCAGGCTGCTACTGAGGGGCAAACCCTCTGTGGAGCTATCTATCAGTGGATGCTTGGGTGGCTGCGTGTCCTGGGAACTGTAGAAAACTAGGATGACAAATGACTATATCAAAAAATGTCAAATTATATTACTGTAAAGGTCATGTTGATGATAAATTGTCTGAATCAAGACATTATTGTGTCTTTACAAGTAGTCATTGACCAGCAATAGCAAAAAACTTTTCTTGACCAACTCGGATAATACCTGCCATTCCTTAAAATTGTCTTCTCAAAGACAGTATATGAGAACATGCTGTTAGTCTCTCTTTAACACTGACTGAATCTTTGGAAACGTGGGGAAACATACGGACATTTTCCTGTCTGCGTGCTTGGCCACTACTCAATGGTGTCCCAATAATGTATATACAGTGTACTTAATGGACTTTATCTGTGAAAACAATGAGGAGGGGTGGGCATAGGCTCCAGCTGTATGGTGTCAAAAACATATTGAAGTTCTACTAATAATGTCCATTAATGAGTTTTTATGAGATTATATGAAATACAAAGTGCCTAATAAATGTCTTTTTTCAAGGTAAAACTGCACATTCAAGACACACCTGTGTAATGGTCATGCTGTTTAAAGTGCTGCACCTGTCAGGTGGATGGAAGTGCTCACTAACACTGAACTACTTTGTCTTTTGTGTGCGTAGGAGAAGTGTTAGATCTTTTATTCCAACTCGTGAAAACTTTGAGCAAAATCAAAAATGTTGTGTTTATTTCTGTTCAGTGTAATTAAATATGTTGAAATCAGATAGCTGCTGTGGCTAATTTCTGTACAGTGCATACACAAATGGCACAGGTTTAAATCCAGTTCACAGCTGCGAGCTGTGAACAGTGTGCTCACTTCAAAGCTCCCATTCATTCCCCATTCCTTGTCATTGTCATCACATAAAGAAGAAATGGAATAAAAAGGGAATATTTAAACAGGCGAGACTTGTTGCTTGAACCCTATGACTTGGAGGAGCATGCCAAGGTTTTACGATAGATGTAAATGCTCTGCAGGATCTTGTTCTGTGTTTGTGTGTGTGACACGATCATTACAGTAGCCTTGTAGAGAACGCTGACTGATATACATCGCTCCCTCCCTTTTTTTCTGAACCGGATTATTTCACTCTGTTTCCCACTTTTTTCCTTGGACACAAACAGGCTTTTCCCATTCTCAGTATGAGTGTGTGTGTGTGTGCGTGTGTGGGTGTGTTACAATTTATATTCTCCTGCTTGTGTGAAAAGAGAGAAGAAAACGTCCTGTCCTACTTTGAGGGTTGGGTTTGAAAAAGGTATTTTCTGATGTCACCCACATGCTGGTGGAGTCACAGCTGACGAGCATTTAAAGCTTCAAAGACGTACAGAAATGCATGAAAGACACACACACACACACGCACACACACAAAAGTTGACGTCCACTTTCA
>CALSBV010012177.1:5489226-5513083 GCA_943590825.1 Bovichtus diacanthus
CACACACACACACACACACACACACACACACACACACACACACACACACACACTACAAGTCAGCTCCAGTCAGCCAAACCACTTTTTTGTTGATGCCCATTACCGTATGTACTGTATCTGTATTCCCTCTCTAGTTTTGGTTGTACACACCGATTGTAACACAACTAAACACAACTAGTTTCCTCATAAGGGCTCTGGATCCAAATCTGTGTTTGGACTAACTCACCTTTTGACCTCACACTTTCTCACAACTTAATGACTTACTCATGGTAGCACATTGTTTCATTTTTTTAATTAAAAACTTAAAGGTATTTCCATTATATGGCAGTTCACCTAAACGCTGATGCTGGACATTGAGTTCTGCATTTAATTCCAATAATAATTCTAATTTATTCCAATTTGAGTTTCTCACAAGTCTCTTTACAACATTTCAGGTTTTACCTAAAATGCTGTAAAGAGACTTGTGAGAAACTCAAATCAAGAGAACTCCAATACATGAGGATAAAAATGACAGTAATGGCAATTGTAAAGCTCACATTGTATAAGTACAAATAGTGCTTCATACTGTAGATATTCTTTTTGTCTAAATAAAACTTGTAAATGGTGGGAAATGCAGTCCTGATCATTTCTCTCAGAATTATTACTTGAATGTTGGTATCATGTATTTTGTTGACTTACTAAGAAGTTGACTTGGCCAAGAAATGTAACAGAAGTAGGGTCAATAATGATCCAGTAGCAAATAATGGTTTAATTACCATTGATTTTGGCCAGAATTTAATTGAATTGAATTAATTAAATCAAATAATAAACATTTTACATTTTTTATTCCAACGATTTACACATACTCCTGCCAAAACTTCACCTCCCACATTTGGACATCAGCAAAGAAGTCTGTACTCTCCATAATAAAATTGTGGAGCACAGAATGCACTGCTTTTAAGGTGGCAGATGTATGTATGTATTCCTCCTCAGAACAATTGTCCTTACAAAACTGGCAAAAGTTAATAATAACAAGTGTTTTGTGTTGGACTAAGCATGACCTCTCTCATGATGGTTAGTTAAAGATGGGAATGGGATAAGGCAAAAGTGTGTATGGAAAATTGTTGTTGCTACCTCCTTAGTAAACAAATTAGCATTAGGTTGAGTTGTTTAAAAGAAATTGTTATATATACATCTTCAAAGCTGAGTTGCGTTTTCTCCACAAGGAGAGGAAGAGATTTAAGTATGAAGATGTTGTGGAGGAGTATTGCTTCCAGGGGTGGAACTCCTGGTGCTATCCGGTTGAAGTGGGATATAC
The DNA here is from genome assembly GCA_943590825.1 of Bovichtus diacanthus. Taxonomy (NCBI): domain Eukaryota; kingdom Metazoa; phylum Chordata; class Actinopteri; order Perciformes; family Bovichtidae; genus Bovichtus; species Bovichtus diacanthus. Next base: position 5,490,524 of record CALSBV010012177.1, read on the forward strand.
AGTAGTGGGAAAACAAAAGTCATCAGGAAAGCAATTGAGGCACCGAAAACATCCTCTAAATGGCTTTGGATCAGAGTGTAAGTGCTGCTGGGACACAAGCCTGGGTTTGATTAACCCTTATGGGGTCGCCTGTAAGGGTTTCTTATGTTGAACGACCCAAAAAATCCAATGACCCCAGGTTACGCCACTGATGATGTGTCCCAATGCATCCAAAAATCCATTCAATAGATGAATAAAAAACTAAATAAAACTCCAATACCATCAAATTAAAGCAAAAGTTGTTTTATTTGGCACAACACAAAGTGCTTTACGATAACACTGCCCATGACTAGTTTGGCATGAAAACAACCAGATGATTCAATTGTTGGTCTCGTTCATTACATTTTAAATAAAGCCTCTCCTGAAAAGTGTATAATAATGTCACCCAGTTTTTTTTTTGTTATTGCTCAGTAAGGCACCTCACAAGTTTAAAACATAATTTGCAAATAATTACATTTTTGTGCAAAGTTTGGAAGAATGTTTTCATTCTGCTTTGGATTTATTATTATCATTTTTTTATTTATTGCTCATTGTATCTAGAACAACCTAGGAAGTATGTTCACATGTTATATATATTTAAAAATCATTTCTAAATGTATTTATTGTTTTTGCAGTGTAGACAAATGGAACCTTAGAAGTCATACATGTATACCAGAGGACATCTTACCTATGAACCACAGAATTATCTTACATAAATATGCTGGTTTTCTATCTAAGTACAAAGTACAAAAACACAGGTTCATCATCTCCCTTGAAATCAATAACTTATCCCTACAAATTGCATTTTTATTGTTGTTATTGCAGACAAACCCCCCCAGCTCAAAATTTCACATTGTTTGGTCAGATATACAAGTCATTGTCAGAACAGTTGAAAGCACAACAAATACATTTTCCCATTTTTCTTATAAAAACATGAGTGAAAATAGAGAATCTTTGGTTGCTAAGCAAAAATAGAAAACAATTCTATATATAAAATGCATTGAAATACAAAGTAACAACAAGTTTACGGCTACAGCAAAGGGCCAACAAGGCAGAGAAATCCAGCTTTGACTTAATAAGGAACTGCGTATAAAAAAAGGACACTTTTATATTTAATACCACAAACAGATCATAAATTACTTAAGCCCTTCAGAATGCATCAGTCTTTGGATGGCATCCTAATGCCTTGATGCAATGCAAAGAGAACCATTGAGGTATTTCATCTTGATTACGTCAAGCATCATGCTGGACGACAGGAGAGACATAAAAGTGCATAAGAATTAAACTCATGTCTGCTCCTGGTCTTTAGCACACACTGGACTAGTTTCAATCGAAAGTGCTGTTCCCTTCCATCAAGTGCCCTTATTCACATTCCTGTTATCAGGTAGTACTTTTCTCCAATGTGGTGCAATAATGTATTCTTCTCACATTTCCTTCTTCCTTACAGGTCATTTAACACAGTTCAAGGAATCTATCCTCAATACAGTATTTGAAGAAAGGAAGAGAGCAAGGACACATGGAAGGCAAACATCACAAAACCTTTGGATTGGAACATGTCCACCGTGTCTACTTGGTGGTTATCATTCAACTTGGTAGAATGAAATACATTAACAACAATAGTGTTAAAACCATTTTGGCAACATATACTCATCATTCATATAAAAAAAAGAAAAAGAAAAGTCATTGTTTCTGTAAAAAATAGTAACAGTCACAGCAGCAATGATACACCATCTCTCCTCTGGTCACATGTTCACCTGGTCACCTGTGAGATTATATCTACCAATCAGTGATCAGTTTGAGATTCTTCACTTTGTAAACGTTGAGATACTAAAATATATAATAATACTGCAATCACGTCATATGGGAATAACAACAAGATTTATAATGGAATAATAATGGATTTTGAAGCCTCTCAATAGCATGATCGGACACTTCTATGGATGTTGCACCTTTTCACATTCAATATACATGCACAACAGTGAGTGATGTTTCTTTTTAAACAGTAACAAGAATTGTAATGTCAAGCCTGCATTAAATACCTGTGCACTACCATTGATATTTAGGTGTTGCAATTATGAATTGTCTTAGGTGTTACAAAAAAAATGTCTTCAGTTGAAATAGATTAATACATTTATAATGTGTGAAGACTATGAGGAAGTTTCCCATATGACATGAGTGCAACACAATAAAGAGAGCAGCTTTTCATTTTAAAGCCCATTCTGCACCCTTTCACTCTTTGTATATTGATTCTGTAGCTCATCCCAAGAGATTCCAAAACACTGGAAAGATACGCAAATGCTTTGCCAAGAAGAGCTAAGAACTTTGAGATTGTGGCATTAAATCTTTAAACAGATGCAGTATAACCTTTTGTAGGTTATTCTATTTGTTTATAATGATAAAATGGCTAACCTCACCTATTAATGAGATCCACACAGTAGCCTCTCTCAGCATCTGTAATCCTTGACAGTGGAGACAGCAGCTGGTGGTTTCAGTTTGACTTGTGATGTTTTTTTTCAGCTTCTCTTGGTGGGGGCAATATGTAGATTTGTTTCTAGTCAGGGTGTACAAACATTTTGTGGAGACACAATGATGCTCTGGAGGTCAAATATTCTTACTGGACAAGCTAAACCCCAATTGATGGAGATTACAATCCAGTTATTTGGCTGAGTTGCAAATGTTAGACTGAAGCCCAATGAGAATGACATGGTAAGAGGAAACTAATATTACAAAGCCTAGCACTCTTGCTGCCAACTGCAATATATTTAATCTTGCCATACTGAGTAATCAAGTTTAGCTAGTTAGTTTACAGTAGCTGTATCTCCAGCTAAATATGTTGGAATAAAAACAATCAAGGTTTGCTAATGCTTCTTTGCCCATTTTGGTTGAACTCAACCATTTTTGCCTCCAGAGCTGCTCTGCATCTGAAAAACATTTGTATAACAACAACATAGTGTGAATGAACACATCCATAAACAAAAGTTCATTTGTAAGTGATGACTGTAAGTCATACATCCAGCACCATATCATAGTGTGTTTCCTTCTTCCTCTTGCCACACTTATTTATGAGCACTGTATACAACGTCAACAGTATGACCCAGTAACTGGCGTAGACGACTGCCCCTATGACCAGGACAATCTTTTCTGATTCAGGAAAGGGTTTTTTAGTCTGCAGTATTACTGTGTAGATAATCCCAATGAAGAGGATGGTGAACCAAACTGATATAGGAATCAGACCAATGAAGTTCACCACCACCGTTTTCCTCCCAGAGGTCCCCCATCCAGACTTGTTGATTGTTGCTATTGCGAACATTTTAGCTGGCAACAGGCTGGACATGTACAGTACGGAGTAGAATGACATGAACACCATGACAATGTTACCTCTGAGGCAGCTGGCAAATGAGGCCTTGATCAGCGCCACCGCCTGCACAATGAGCAGAAACAACAGAATATTCCAAAGCCTTCCTTGATAGAAGAGTTGGATTGCGGTGGCGATGAGGAAAAACGGGAAGAAGCCCGTGATCACAGCCTCATAAGTCATCCATAGATGGTGTTTGTGGAACCACATGGAGTTGTATAGCCATTCTCTAAAATATGACTTACTCCATCGAGTTTGCTGATTGAGCCAGCGCAGGTATGTAATCGGTGTCTCGGTGAGGCACTTTGATCGAGCAGTATATTTGGTTGCATACCCGAGGCTTAGAACTCTGTTTGTGAGATGTCGGTCATCCCCAAAACTGCAGTGGGATCCCATGAAAGTCTGATTGTACCAGTCCTCAAGGAACTCATGCAAGAGGGAGTTCCGGTACATTCCTAAAGGCCCACTGATGCACTGCACGCAACCAAAGTAGGACTGGCAAGCCCGCTCAATGTTGAAGGCCATCCAGTACCGTACACTGCTCAGGAAGGAGATCCACGACTCGTATTTGTTTAGGATCTAGGGAGGAATTAAAAAAGTTGGACGTTTAACACAAATCATTGAATTGATATAAAATTCTCATTTTGTAAAATGTGTTACTTTCATGGAACTAGAAAATAGTCTTAGTTTTGTAACTAACCTGCACATCTCCTCCAACGCCTCCCACCATAGGGTCTTCTTCTAGAACCTTCACCATCTCCACTGATGATGCTGGGTCCAACATAGTGTCAGAGTCACACACCTGAGTGAAACCCACAAAATAAACAGTGAGTAACTTGCGTTTAAGGGCCAAAGATCTCTTACTGTCATGTAAAAAGGCACACAGCCTGTTGAGCTTTCCTTATCTGAATCCAGGGTATAAGGATAGATTGGAAAAGCCCCTTGAGTGAATTTTTGTTATTTGTGATTTGCAATATTGGGCTGTATAAATACAATTTACTTGAGTTGACATGAGTCTGACTAACAATATGGTCAATGGATAGTCCCCTGCCACAAAGGGTAACTGTTTTGAACTAAATCACCACCCACCATCTTTCTGCTCTCTCCATTTTCTTCTACATATTTCCCTCCCTAACAAAATCAGGTGATAAAAACAAACTTAGACGCCCATTCCCATTAAAAAACACATCTGTTACAGGCAGAGTCTTATGATTGTACAAAGTCAACACAGTCCCTCTTTTGTTGAGTTCTGGCATTATTACTGTCAGCGCTGTAGTTAGTTCTTTTGAAGCATCATATCAAAGGGTTTTTAATCTTGAAGTCTTCTTTTTTGTAATGCAAACTAATTAAAATAATTATAATGTAATGAGGTTTCCGTTGAGTTTTACTCAATGCTGAATGTCTTTATGTAACAACAGCAGCTGAACATTACAGCACAAATATGACGTAAGGACACTTAAGGACGTCAGGAATTTTGGCCAAAACAATGAAAGTTACATATTTCTTTTAACTTTTATGGGATAGCCTACAGAATAAAACACAGGTTTCCTGGTACTTCATCAGTTTGTGTGTTACCAACTTCCTGTTTACGTATATTTTAGGACACACCATAACCCAATATAAGCAATATTATATATTTATATATATTCGCCAGCCAGATTGTTGATCTTGAAGAAGTCCTGAGGGCCGAAATGTCATTTGAATAAAAAAGAAATGCACATGGAGCCATGTGTGTGAGCCGAGTGTGGGACACTTTTTTCCAACTTTCAAGTTTATTTCCAGTGATCAGCACCTCATTACAACCAATGGTGTGTTACTTTTCTGGTATTTTATGTATTCGCCAGCCAAACATTCTTGGGAACTGGCTTTTCAACTGGTATAATTTAAGTTTCATTAACATACACTGAAAATATTATTGTTTAACTGATTTTCAACAGCCATTCATTTACATTCCAAATAGCTTTTAGCCCTAAAGATATATAGGTATGTCTTATTCAAGTTAAACTTGACCCAGTAAACAGATGCGTACCAAAGGAAACCTTTCTTTGACACAATGTTGGGCCCTGACTCTGAATACCACTCATGTAGATGATGTAACACTAAACAGATCTGTTATTACACTTAGACATAAGCTACTGCTGCCCTTCTTCACGCTACACTTCACAACACGATGCACACAGCCACAGTCCGTCTAAAAGCAATACAAAAGACTCTTTGTGGACCCCATGTTTAGTTTGGCAAAGCCCCCCTTACCCTCTCCTGCCATCTCTTTCTCCTGCTCTCTTTCTCTTCTCGTTCCCTCTATCTTCAGCTAACACTGATGTCAACTGTCCTTATCTTACCTGTGTACATGTGTACATCTACAAAGATATACACACAGGCACAACAACTAAACATTTGATCTGTTATATAATGCTGTCTAATTTGAACCATTGATCCTCTTCCCCCTTCTTTTTGTATTTCTTCCCAATTTTTGGTCCCTTTTGCATTTAATGTAGTCATTACCACTATCCACCCTTCCCCCTTACACTTTTCCTTAATTCTTCTCATTTAAACCCCTCTTTTAATCTCTAGTTTCACTCTCTTACCTGCACATAGTCAATGCTCCTCCCCAGTGCTTTGAAGGCTGTATACATGACGTCTCTCTTCCCTCCCCACTTCTGCATGATGCACACACACTTGTTGTTTAGCACCAGCTTGGAGACCTGCTGAAGGCTTTCAGCGTAGCTCTCATCCGTCTCCTCGGGCCCTCTGCTATGATAGTTACTCCGCCACACATACGTGGCCGACTTGTCCCATCCCATGATCTCTTTGAAAATCTCCATCATGTACAAGTCGTCTTCTGCGTTCCCGTCGATCACCATGATCACTTTGATCCCCGGGTACGTCAGCCTCTTCACCGACACTAGGCACTTCCTCAGGTAGTTTGGGTCCTCTTGGTATGCTGCAATGCACAACGCCAAGGATTTATTCAGTTTGATAGGCGTCTCTAAGGACCGCCGCATGTTTCGGTGTTCTAAGAGCGCAAAGAGGCTCTGGATAATGAGGTGGACGACCAAGATGGCACCGTACAGGCCGAAGGATAGGTGATTGCGGGCTGTGGTGAAGAACTGGTAGCCCATGATGTAGGCCGTAGAGATGCCCACCAGTAGGGACACGCCAAACATGGTGGTCCCAAATATCCGCAGGTAGGTGAGGACTCTCTGACACTTCATCTAGGGACAGAATGTGGAGAGAAGAGTCACATTTAGTCAATGTAATACAAAAAATACTCAACTTTTGTGTATTCATTACAAGCCTTATATCATTAAAACTGTATTCTGCTAATTTTTCTTTCTTTTTAAATATACTCCAACTAAAAAACAAGAAGAAAGAGACTTCCTGTAAACATCAGAAGTCCATTCTATGATTTGGAGCGGGAAAATGAATTTATGTACACATGGAAAAAAGTACATAGCAAACACTGACTTTAATACCAGCAGTAGAAATTATTAAGCGTTAATAAGACACAACACATGAAAAATACTTAATCACAGCTTTTCAGCACTCTCTTCCACGACACACATAACTTTGTTTTATTACAACAAACCCAGGTAGAGAAAGCAATAAAGTTTCTCCTTCTTTTTTTACTCCCTCCTTCCCCCTCTCCTTCCCTCTACCCCTCCCCAAAATCCCTGTCTAAATGTCAAACAGTTGTGAGTAGTCGATTGTTCCATCTCTCCTTACTGTGGGTGGGCGCACATTACAAGATTTCTTGACCTAATTAACCAACAAGCTGGTTGCCCCTGCCAAAGGTCCGAGTGCTCTCTAAAAGCCTGAGAGAGACTATAATGATATATATTTTGACTGTTTCTGAAAGATTTTCAGGCAAATGAACTCTGATCCAGACAGACCATAAAATACTATTCTGTGTGTTTTTACGTGGGGACCAGTGAAGAACATGCCCTTCTTTTGTGTCTATAGTCCTGCTGCACAAACTCTTCTGCCTAAAATCCTGAAGTTTGTTTCAGGCCTCATTGTGTTGCTACCGCCATCTGTTTGGCAGACCAGCAGAGACCCACTCAGCGTGGCTCAGCTCGGCTCAACGCAGAGCGGACCACCCTGTGATGTCATCTGTTTATATCTCCGTGGGAAGAAGAAGACAAGAGCTTTTTAGATTTTCTAACGCTGCATGTGTGCTTTTTCCCCTCTATGACTCCCCATGGAAAGTACAAGAACATCAACTTCTAGGATTAAATAGATGCAAAGATAAAGATTTGCAGTTACGTTTGGGAGGGTATGACATTATGTTGCTTTAAACATTATGAAGAACATGTTTTTTGCATAGCACAGAGGAAATATCGCTGAAGGTTTGACCCTTTGACCCTACAAAGTATGCCTCTTCAGTCACTGCGTCTGAGAGGTGCCGCCTTGTGACATCATTTTGATACAGTGAGCTGCATTTTAAAGTCTGTTTTTGGCGACCCCGCATTGTTGCTGTTTAATGAGCCTTATTAAAGTTACACATGTCAAGACATGTAAGTCAGGACAAGCATTTAAGTCATCAAAAGAGAAGAACACAAATTCCAGCAGTGTTTGTGTTTTGGCAGTAGTTCGTCACACCGCACCTAAACACACAAGATAGATGGAGCGAGGGAGAGAGCAACAGACAGAGTGATAGAAAGACAGAAGGGGAGAGGGGCATAGAGAATTAAAGAGGAAAAGAAAGCGGCTAACACCAGGAAACACAAAGCAGAAGAGAAGACAACCTGATATCTAGAAAATCTGCAGTAGAAAAACCAGCAAGAGACAGTGAGAGAGTAGCAGAGGCAGAGAGAGGCTAGGCTAAGAGAGATGAATACACAAACACACCCCTTGGCTCAGACATAATGCCTTGTTCTTATGATCGTTGGATGAGAAGGCCATAACCAGCATAGCAGGCCTCCTCTGGCACGTGGCAAGGCTCTTAACGCCAGCCGCTCATTTACAAGACCCCTGACAGACACGCTAAACACACACACACACACACACACACACACACATACACACAAATGCACATATAAAAGCTTATTACACCAGGGAGGAGAGAGAGAGGAGTGTGTGTGTCTGTAAAAATACACATTTTTAATTGCGTTATGCTAAGGCTTAGACCTCCTTTAGTATGTGTGTATAATGTTTTACAACTATATAAGGTAATGCAGAACAAACTCTTTCACCCTGTTTTCCTGCATCAACTTTGAATGAACTCGCTCACTGCTTAGGAGAAAATATGTTTCACCATTTGTGTGCAAAATATCTATAATGGTTTGTGAATGTTTGGATTATATATTATATTGGTAAAGATCACAAATCTTGTGACATACCTCCACGACCAGAGCATGATAACACATTCACACCTACTGGGAATTTGTAGTTTTCAATTTAACTAACGTGCACGTCTTTGGGCTGTGGGAGGAAATGGGAGAACTTGGAGGGAATCCCTGCAGACACAAGGAGAACATGCAAACTTCACACAGCGTTTGTTGCTTACTGACTGCTTGTTTATTTATGATCCACACTTCTACTGATATAAAATGCTCGCAATGGTTACAAGTTTGTGGTTACATTACAAAACCAAATTTACTGGGGTTTTTATGTGTCTACATCCTCTCTAGGTGTCTTCCAAAAATGGAAGATTCCTATTGGTGGAATACCACTATAAAAAGCCACTTGTTCCATGAGATCTGTTTGACTCCCTGACAAAGGCTTGATTCCAAAACATTTGTTTTTAGGTCTAACATGAATATGCCATGAAAATACAGGCATTTTAATTGTTTGAAAAGAGAGTGCCTTTTAGTTTTCTTGGTATTCCTTTGTCTACATGCGTCATTAGCACCTCAGACAAACTCCATTTGAGTCCAGGAAGCGCTCCTACCCAAACTGTATATCTAATTGCAGACCAACTACTCAGTTAGTTTTGTGAATTCAATTGATTTAGTGCAGACAATACCACTTGTTAGGATCCTTTGCTCTTCGTAGCATCTCATACACCCTCATGGAGGTGTGATCCAATTCAAAGGTCAAGACTAACAATTAGCTCAGACTGCGAAAAGATTAACAGCAGACTAAAGATCATGATGTTATACCAAAGTTGGCCCCAGCCCGAGGGAGATAAAGCCTCTAATCAGAGGAGTATCTGTGACAGTGAAGGGGTCATCGACACAAGTGGATGTTGTCATTTAGGAGTAGCGTGTACGTGTATCTACGCATGTCGGTATAAGATGTGTGTGTGTGAGTTAAAGGTGTCATTAGTACATGTGAATGATATCCCCCCAGATTTCTGATTGTTTTTGTATTTTGGCACATGTGAGTGATAGATCCCCATCACTCTGTGTGTGTGTGTCCAACCCTATGGTGACCTCGGGTTGGATGCTCGAGCAGCCTCATTCTAACGTCATTAGCAGTCTCTTGAGTCAAATTCCCACTGGCTCTGTGCCGGAGATAATTTTACAAAAATGTTAGGTCTCCCATGGATGGAGAGTGGATGGTGGGTTAGTAGAGAGATGAACTGATAAATGAATGAATACATGAATGAATGAACAAATGAGTTGTCTCGGTCTGTCCTCTGGTGAAAACTCCATTTGGCTCGGTTCGAAATAACATTACAGTCTCTGTCTTATTGAGATTTATCAGTAAAACAAATACAGAGACCTGCAGCAGCCTTAAAGGGGCAGTTCACTCCTTAATAAAAATACACATTTTCCTCTTACCTGTAGTGCTATTTATAATCTCAACCCTCCAACTATAACATAAACTTGATGTTTATAACTGTACTTCCCACTCTTGCTGTATCACTTTGGAGCAGAATATCTCTGGAGACAAATCACTTATGATCTGCTTTAGTCATTTCAACTATATGATCTGAGATTATGACCCTATTAAATATGAATAGACCTGCACATACATACATGGCATACTGAACATACGTTAACCGTACATCTTCTGTTGTGCACTGTTTTATTTAACTCAATTATGCCATGTTACATCTGTACAACATGTTTTTACTGTCATCTTTACTGTACTTATGCTTTAAACATTTGTGCAGCTCTGTTTAACAGCTGTCCAAAATGTAAAGGACACCAATGAGTTGTGTGTTGCTGACAAACAAGACTAACAGTCCTGATGGGATTACCTCAAATGCGAACCTCATGGTGGTGCTAGAGGGGATGTCAGGGGACCACCAAAGTCACTATGATTCATTGTCTGGGAACCATTAATGTGTGAACCAAATTTTGGAGATATTTTGCTGGATAAAGGATACTGACCGAAAAGTGTTGCTAGAATTAAAGTCAGGGGATAGCTAAAGTCAGCCCAATTCATCATCCGGGGATTCCAATAGTTTCCAATAGCTGTTAAGATATTTATGTCTGGACCAAAGTAGTGGAACGACCAACCAAGAAAATGACATTGCCGTCAGAACAAAACTTTTGGCACAGAGGATGAATGCAGGTATTTCCAGACAGATAGTGTGAGACACATAATTAGTTTTTTGAACATTAAAGCATGTAAACAAGTTGTTATTAGAAATTCAAAATATAAGTATGAACCTGAAAATGCTGGATATGTCCCCTTTAAAATGTTGTGCATAATTGTGTGTGTCAAAAGTTTGACATTGAATTGAGTTTCAGATTGAGCATATTCGCGTTACTGGTACATGGGGAACTCTGTGAGCCATTTAGGTCCTTTAGTATAATAAGGGATTTAGTATAGATCTGAGAAACACCACATGCTGTCATAACTCTTGTGTATGTGATGTAACAGTGGATAGATGTCAGATGTGGCTTGTCTGGGTGAACGTGAATGCCATTAAGCCTCGCTGTTGCTGCTGAAAGATGGCCATGTATTCATGCGTGTGCGTATATGCAAATATGTGAGCTAAGCAGAATTTGTACAGAAAGAGATGTGTGTGAGAGTACAGTATATGCGCCGCAGAGAGAAAGAGATGTCTTGACTAAAGTCACAGGAGAGCAGTGGAATCCCTGCAATATAACAAGGCTTGCCAGACTGTGTGTGTGTGTGTGTGTCTGTGTGTGTGTGTGTGTGTGTTCTGTCTTTATACAGTTAGTACTATATGGGTATGTGAATTTGTGTATGTCAGTACTTTATCTGCACAAGCAGTATAAATCTGAAGCCGAGCCAGAAAAGACAGTTTGCTGCGGGTCTGTGTGGAGCTGAGATAACATAAAGCTTACATCTTTATATCAGTGTGACGCAGCAGTCACTGACTAGAAGTGTAACGTTCATAAATCAGCAGCTCTGAGCCAGATGAGTGCTATTCACATGAAACTTTAATCTTGCTCTGAAGCGTGAGCCAGCTCACACCTGTGGCTGCTGGTCTACTTTAGGCATGAATACAGTATATATATAATATATATATATATATTAATGATATTTATGGTGGTCTAAAAGCCTCTGATCCATTGAAGAAATGTTCACCAAGACAGTATTAGAAAACCAGACTTGCTGAAGTCATACACACTTTTGAAATCTCAAAGGCATGATGTTCTGCCAAAAGAAAAAGCACACATGCTAAAATGTATAGTCTGGAACATGAACAAGCAATGCACATAAGGAACTTGTGTGTGTGTGTACGTGCGTGCTGGGTGGGTCTGGAAAAAGCCAGGATTCATTACATTTTTGAGATGGCCCTCGTGACAGTAGCAAGATGCAGAAAAAATGCTCACATGAAGAGGAGAGGGAGCGGCTGGGAAAGACTTTGGCGAGACCCACTCGGCACACTCAAGCCCGCTCGTCACTTGCTGCCCTCTTTTTTCAGCTGCTTTTTGATCTGAAGTCTACCAGAAGTTTTTTTTTTTTTTTTTTACATTTATTGTTTATGAAAAATAATCAAATCTTAGTGAGATGAATCTTAATAGATAATATAAAGGCAGTATTAGATGGCAAAAATTATGAAAAAGTTTACATGTGCAGTATATATAATATATGGATATAAAAGTATAGGTTGACGAACTATTCATATAATTTACTAAGTAAAAGTAGTATTACCACAGTGTGGAAATACTCAGTTACAAGTAAAAGTAAAAAAGTGTCACTTAAAGTGCAAAAAGCAAAAGTTATGCTAAATGGCACATTTCAGAATCATTTATATTACATTATTGGATTCTAATTATTGATGCATTAATGTGTTCATCAATTTAATGTAGCAGCTGGTAAAGGAGGAGCTTTTTTAAAGTTCATCTTAACCTGTAATAATACATGATACAATATTTGTTGATTAGGTTTTGTATTATTAATCTGGAACTTCAAAGTAACTAAAGTTATCAAATGAATGTAATGGATAAAAAAAGTACAATATTTGTCTCTGAATTGCACTGGAGTAGAAGTATGACGTAGCAGGAAATGGAAATACTACATACCATACATGTACCTCAAAAGTGTACTTAAATACAGTACTTGAGTAAATGTAATTAGTAATATATCCTAATCTTACTCATTTTATATTGTTCCGTTGTGCAGTTTTAGACTTTCACTTTGAATGAAACTGTGCTAAAAGGTCATGGGAGTTTTCAAAGGCGCCGCTAGGAAATGGCCAACCCTCCTCACTCCTCCCCGTTCTCCTCCTCTTCCTTCTCCCGCTCATAAACCCCCCATGTGGTAACAGTGAGCTGTTGTTGTGGGAGCATTGCCATTATAAGACCCAGAGCTAAACAGTAACACCACCCACTGCACTACTCCTTACGTGATTAGAATCAGGTGGAGAGGGCCACAAAGGTACAATGTTACAACATGCCTTTTACATTCACTGTCTCCTCATTCCCTCGCCTTCTGTATTCTATTAGAATCAGGTGTGATAGGGCTCTAACTGGCAGAGGCACAAAGGTTACAACATCCGAGCAGACCGTTTTGTATTACTCTACTGCGCTTTCTTTGTCGTCGATCATCTCATTGTTTTACCACAACGGTTGGGGTTTCATCAATTTAGTTATATTCGATTTAAAGTGAAGGTGGTCAGTGAAGCTGCAATTCATTAGCTGATCAAACACTGTGGTAAATATACTCTCAATTTCAAAGCCAAACTATGCTGTTTGGTATTTTGGCATGTTCTTCTCCCTTTGAGTCATCACCAGCTCTCTTTTTTGTGAATGAAGAGATGCGACGGTTTACTACAGAGAGGGTGATAGAAAAGATGGAGGACTACATTATTCAGTAAGGAAAGAGATAAAGTGGGTTGGGAGGAAGTGAATTAGTGAGAGAGGAAGGGATGACAGACACAAAAGAAGGAGGTGGGGGGGGGGGGGGGTACTGGCTCAGTTCACTGCCAGCTGAGGCAATGGACTTACGCCACTGTGGCAGGATCCAAGATGTTCAGCCAAACTACAGATGCCTCCCTCTGTCTGGTTGTTTTATGTTTGTTTTTCCTATACAGTGAAATGTCTGGCATGAAAAGTTTTAAATTGTTTCTCCATTTATGATTCTGTTCCGCCTCTATCATGCATTGATCCAACACTTTCCCTTATCTGACTACAGAAAATTATCAACAGTGCTCTAAAATAACTGGCTTCCGCCCTACATGGTAGAAAATTCTATTCTTATCACAGTTAATTACAGCTAAGAGATAAGGAACAGAAACCCAAAGTGAGCCTGAAAGAAAGCAAGGATGGGACAGTGATTTAGATTAACATTTTCTGACAATTTGTCATCTGAGCTTTTCCACAAGATAACCGAAGTAACACCATGCTGTCCAGTAGCCAACAGCAATCAAACACTGCTAACTCTATACAGCTCCTGCCGTAACTCCTGGACCTATGCATTAACATTGGCATGCGCCCTCCCTGTGAGACCCTGTGACTCAGTATGAGGTAGTGGGAATCTAACTCAGAACCTCACTGACATCCACATTTTCACTTTTACTGGCTGGCTGCTCCTTTACCAAGGGAACCTGGAAAATAAACGGTGGCATTAATGCAGAATAGATGATGTAGTTGGTGGTGGTGTTGTGTCTATGGGAGGGGCTGCACATGTGCACTCTATCCTAACTTAAGTACCTGGCCTGCCCCAAGGCCCCCGTACGCTGAAGGCCCCATGCTGTGAGCAGTAATGGCACGTGGGACTTGTTTTGAGCCCTAATGGAGGCCAGCCATGGAATGCCTTCCTCTGTTAGGTAGTAAACTACTCAGTGGCTGTGCGGAAGAACATCCTGTAGCAATGATGACTCTGTGACTGAATCCCCTATTGAAGAGTGCAACAAAGTTACTTTTCTTCCTCTTTTGACATCTCCAGCTATAGGAGGCAACTGTCTCTTTCCAGGACTACCCACAATGCTGCACATGAGAATTACATGTCTGTTTAAGTGCTTAATGTTCCACTAACAGGCATGACAGATGGAGTGCCTTCCTCACTGTAAAGCCCACTGAGACAAATTTTCAGCAGAGGAACTCCCCCGAGGGTGGAGATCAGGGAGAGTTTGTTGGTATTAGTCCGGATGCATGTGTGCACTGACAGAGGGTCCACACATGCACTGATTATACAAATAACTGGTGTCCTGAAACTATCGGTTTAAAAATCTCCTTGTGCTTTTTAAACTAAATAAATACCGACTAGTGTGGTAGCTACTGTAAAAGTCTCCCCAGATGTACAGTGATACTGGACATATTTCTAAACAATGCATTGCAGATAAGCAGCTAACGTGAAAAAAAGATGTCTTGGATAGACAGCATCTATGTTTTAGATACTGTTGAAACCAGCAAGCTCAAGGTCCTCTACGATGGAGGGGCACTCACAATGATATATCTATTGTGACAGTACTAAATGCTTCGCCACTCCTCACAGGTGGATATCACCGTGGTTCCACCTTGCACAGTGTGAGCACTCAGGTGCCTCATGAAAAGATAATGTCAGTAGTAAGTAGATTCCATGTTTAGGATATAAACTCTGCACTGCACATCATAGATAAATGTCAGACATTCTCCAACATCACAGATGGGCATTCCTTGCATGGGTTTTATAGCAGCCAACGGTGGCATCTGCACACTGAGAGGTTGGTGTAGGCGGATAGAGGAAGAGAGTATGTCAAAGGAGGATGGCAGATGTGCATTTGCATTTCTGAAAATGCACATCTGCCATCCTCCTTATGTGTATAGTGGGTGTGTGGAGAAGTTATAATGCATACAGCAAGTGAGAAACGTGCAAACATTATTTCATAAGCTCACTGTGTTTAGGTGGCACCTGCATAAACTTTGAGTCATGTCTGCACATTTCAAGATCAGTCTGAAGAGCAGAGGGGCTGGATAAACATTACAGCGACTGCCACCACTACCCAGAGTTCAGTACTATTAACATTTACAAAATTATTGTCTAAAACGAGCAGTTTTCACGTGTAGCTTTTTTCATCAAGTTACGCGCTCCAACCCGAGGAACGCCTAATGTGTCCAAATCCAGCCTTCCCATTGGCTCACAAACCTCAAAGAATGACGCACGGTTTGCGACGTCATCAATTTAGTTTATTCTCAGGCAGATGATAGCTGGCTCAGTAAAGACTATGAGTTCTTTTGTACGATTAGAAGACTAATCTGGGCGGACATTTCCACAGAAATGCAGATGTTTGTGCCAGATAAGACAAATTAAACTTTTAGGACAATTTATTTTCTTCATTAAAATGTTATTACATTAAAATTAAGTAGCTAACATCTGTGGAAGAAAAAAGACGCAATTGCCTGTTCAACATAAAGCGTCCTGAGAGTTTTACGCATGACCCGTTAAGGCGCAAAGAGAAGAAGAAAAAACGACTATATTGACAGCTGGCAAGCCCCCTAACTTAAAGCATCACTATTTTCATTGAGCTTAAATATCTAACAACATTCTTAGTATTTGAAAATAATGAAAGCAACCTCATAAATATCCTAGATATATTTAAACGAGAGTTTGAACCATCAACATGCTCAAACCATTCCAATGCAGTTCATTATGACCGGCTTCTGATGGGACATTCATCACTGTCTGTCAGTAAGTCGCAGGCTCACTGGCCGCCTACCTTGAAGCAGCTGTCGTCCTCTCGTTCGTCCTTGGGAAAGGATGCGGTCAGCTCCGGCGGCTCTGGTCCCGCTCCACAGGGAGAAAAAGTCTCGACAAAGTTTCAAAGGACACTTGTATAGTAATGAGTCTCTTGAATCCGCTGACATTGATACGCATTAATAAAAAATAAAATAATAAATCACCTTACTCTAAATTTTCACAGTTGAATGCTCAAAAATATTCACGACTGCTTGTCTTCTCTAGTCTGTCTGCAGTCATCAACTATACACCGCATTCGTCTTACAAACACAAACATCGTGTCAGTCAACTTTGGCGTCATTCATATAAAAAAGTATAAATAAAGAGTAGACTATGCAAAAATAATAAATCGTTTTCTCCATCAACGTCTGACTGTTTCATTCATATTTCAAAAGTTTTTTAGAAGTTCCATCATCTCTGGCAGCGTCTATCATACTCAATATTTAAAAAGAGTTTTCCAGCAATGACTCTCATAATCAAATATGAGTCCAGTCATTTGTATTTTGCTGTCTTGAGGGGCATGTAGGTAAGTATTTCTATACTTTCCCCGAGCATCCAGGTTACACAGAGCGCAGAGAGGTGGCCAAAAGTCTCTGTGCCGCTTCTGTCTAATTCCTTCCAGCCGCCTGTGTGTGTGTGGAGCCTCCTTTATGGCTGCTTCGGCGCCCCAACCCCTTTTACCGGGCTACAACAGATTGGCGAGTTGTTTTAATAAGAGGGGATGGTTTGGGGGGCATAAGGAGGAGCGAGAGAGAGAGAGAGAGAGAGAGAGAGAGAGAGAGAGAGAGAGAGAGAGAGAGAGAGAGAGTCACTTACATTAGTTGTCCATGCCTCCAATTCAAACCTGAGACCGTTAAACCTCCACGTTTTGTCTTGAATTCCCCCTATACATAGTGGGGAAGCTGGCACAGCTCAAAGTTCAATACTGAGTTTACATTGAGCCAGTGTAAATTGCCTGACATTGAAAAAGATGCATGTGATCAGAAATATTCATCCAAGGAGAAGCTTAATTCCAAGGGAACAGCCTGGAAGCAGAGTAAGAATGCAAACAGTCGAGTGTATAAGAAGCCCACCTACAGTATGCACGTGTAAGATGGAGCTTGGATGTTATGGAATTTCAGTCATTTCATTGATTCACTCGAGAGCGCAGTTTACAACTTTGACCAGCAGGCAGTGCTGTGCAATGCATAACCCAGAGTCTGGGCTCTGCATGTACAGTGGCTCCACTAAAGGGTGATCTAAAGGGAATATCCAACCAGAATCAGGAATCATGTCACTCCTACTACCATGAGACACATACTGTACATTATAAACCGGAACTCCTCTGTTATACATGGACAACTCTGAAGTTAGGACACAAAAGGGCTGAATATTGTCGCTACAGTAAACATTTGGTTATATTTGAATTTTTCAGATATTCATAATAAATGTTCCTTTATGCGTTGCAAAAAATCTCCATATCTATCTGAAAATATTGATGTTTTGGAGGTATGGTTATCACAGGACAGTGATGTACTGTGTGTGTGGGTGTGTTGCTGGTGGTACAGTAGATTGTGCTCATTTTTGGATAGTGTTTGAATAATGTTTACTCCCTCATCTTTATTTGGGGAGAAATGTGCTATCATACACACACATGAATTATATTAATGTAATACTTAAGCTTTATTTATTCAGAGGGATGTATTTACGATGCATAGACTTAGTTTACTAAGCCGTCGTCTCACACACACAGATACACTAATTAAAACATTCACAAGTATTATTAAAAATATCCGTAAGTAGAACTTTAAAGTCCCTCAAAAGAATACACTTCAGTTTCTTTCACAGTTCCAGTAGTAAGATGCATACCAGAAACCTCTTCCCACTTCATCAGGAATATTCTCTCAAACTCGTATTGTATAAATTAGGAGTTTTAAGATACTTTCCTTTAAAGGGAATCAGTATCAGATGATGCAACATGGATATATGTTTGAACAGGTCTGTGTGTGTCACTGTGTGGAACTAATGATCAGGATTTCTGAATCACATTTTCCTTGTATTGAGGATCTTTTTTATGCAAATATGTGATTTTGGGCCATGTAAATACAACTGACTGATCTTGACAATATTGTCATGAACCCAAAGGTTTTTGCTCATAATTATGTCATCTTTTTTGCCAACTCTGGAATGTTTTTAAATGTTTTTCAAATACCCAAACTCACATGATAAGCATCCTTTTTGTAAAACCTCATGTGCAGAACGTGAGTGTGTACGGGCCGAGGTGATGAATAGAAAATGGGGCCTGCGGTAGCAAACCCCCCTGTAGACCTGCATTGTTTATGTGCGGTGCAGTAAAAACACAACGTTTTCAAGCTCCAGTGGGCTTATGCCTGACTGTACACTTCAGTGAGCCACATTATTGTCACAGGGGCCATATAGTGTTTGGAGTCCTCTACTCTATGCTTTTTTACTTTGGTACAAGCTCATTTACTCAAGTATTTATTTAAACAAGGAAATACACAATCATGTGCAGACCTAAAGGCTTCCTGGAAGAGACTGTAGAGCTAACACAGTATAGAACAGAGTCACTTTCAAAATGAGTGCCTAAAGGTACTTTTCTAAAAAACATTTTAAATTTTTTTCGTTCACCGTGGAGACATGTTTGATGGGTGAATAATTGTTCTACAAATGGTCATTTTGAGAGGGAAGTATTCGTTTAAATAGCATCCATGGCAAAATACACATTTCTGTCAAAGTAGAGGAAATGGTTTTATTTCTATTAGAAGGATAGTAAGTAACATTTTTAGCAAAGCATGAGTCCCTCTTTCCTTTCCTGCTTGTTAGATTATCAACATGACATTTCTCTCAGAAAACAGCCAGAGCTGATGCGAGCAAATGTTAACATCTGAACATGCTGACCACTATGTCCATCATACACTGTGTGCTAGGAATGAAACGTGTTGTTTGTCAATTAAATATCCATTGAAGTCAACAGACTACACCACACAGCTAGTGTAAAGGGCACATATGGAAATACACACATTCTATATGTTCTACGTCTACCACTATGAGACTCTACAGGCAGGAAACAGCAGCAGAGCATTTGGGAATATATTGAGCAATTATTCAGGGAGGTGTAGTTAGTTGTGGGCCTATGTTCACAAAACATGTCACACTGTCAATCTGAGGTTTGTTTTACTTTTGCCTTGTCCAATATGGCAGCCTGAGATTGAACACAAATCCCCCACACTGACTGACACAACTGAAGTGTAGTTTAAACTTTAGAGGAGCAGAATATGATACGGCTGATTTAAATCCCTGAATCGAGATATTGTTTTTGGCCGTTTCAAGCTCTTAGTTTTACTTGAAAAACATTAGCAAAGGTGTTAGGAAACAACGGCTGACGAACAGCAGGTATGTCAGCTGACTGCTCAGGTGCACTAATTAGGCTGATGGTGTCACAGGCATACTCTGAAAAATCATCAACATGAGCATCAATATCCAATGCTCTTGTATATTGTCCATAGATATATTTTTAATGTACATTATTTTCTCTGTTTCAAGTCTGCTTGTTCAGGAATTCATATTTAATATCAGTTAAATGTTTGACTTAATTACGTAATGTTAAATGTTCATGCACAGCGTTGTTTGGTCCTATCACATGTTCCTTTTAAACTGGGAATTAAGCAGCAATCACTTTTGCCTATGTAATCATCCCTACAACCAGGACATTTGAAGTGACATAAAACTGAACTTTTAACATACTTTATGAAAGCCGGGCTTATTAATAATAATAATAATAATAATAATAATAATAAAATAGGGTTATGAAAGCCAGGCTTAATAATAATAATAAAATAGGGTTAATATACGTAAGTGCCCCAGCCAGTCAGAGTGCATGTCCGCAGCACGGCAGGCGAGCATTGTGGCAGCCCTAATTAATTTGAGCTGAATGTCACAGTTCCTCACGGCTCCTAATTAAGAATTGAGAGCAGCCTGGTGCATCTCCCATCTCGGCCAATCACAAGTGAAGACGCCCTTTCTTTAGGGCTTAAGAGAGGTAGAACGCTGCTCAACACCTGCAGGCTTTATCTTGTTTAGTGCTTTCTATGTATCAAAAAAAAAAAAAAACTTTTAAAAACATTTCCTTATTGAAAAAAGTATTTGTTTAGTATTAAAACGTTGTTATTAAGGAGACATTTTTTCACTGTAAAGGCATTTGTTAGATAACAATGCTTAATGCTTAAGGCATAAATATTTTTTTATTTGTGTGGTTCTCAGGATTCTTTCTAGTCGTCTGAAATCGGGGGAATCCATACGGCCACAGCATACTCAGACAATGGAGGACACTGTAGGGCAAGGACATTCTACTGAATGACAACAGTCTAACTTTGATGAAAGAGTAAAAACACAATATAACGTTGTCAAATATGAGCTGTAAAAAGCATGTACTTTGTTGTGTGAGGGTTATTCAGGACCCCTGCATCACTTCCATCATTCGCATTTGCCCCTAAAATTATAAATGTGCGAAGCAGAAAAATAATATACGAGCACAGTGTGTGAGGAAAGATTACAACCTACAGTAATAGTTTTTCCCTCTGTTGCTAATCGTTCAAAACATATTTAGTATATCCATTTCATATATAACAACTGACCTTATGGCCATTCATTTTTATTTTGTTTATCATCTCTATAACTGAAGGTGAGGCTTAAAATATATGTATAGCGAATGAATACCAAAAGAAGCATATGAACTTCAGTTGATGATGAAAACCATTACAATTTAAAAGTCCGATGGTCTGTGCAGAACAAGCTTTAAAATCAGAGAAGAAGGTGCTCCCCAACACAATCATATCATAAAAAAATACATTCCGATTTTTAAAACAACAGTTAAGCTTGCTGCCCCTAACTGTGTTGATGAGTACAACTGTGTTATTAAGTCCCAGCTTCCACTTCCAGTTCTATCACTTTCAGCTGTCGGAAGTATTGCACTATTTTAGCTTCAGGTGTGGGGATGAAAGGCTGCAGGTGTGTAATGGTGCTGAAAACACTGTAGCTAGCTGTCTTCTCCTGCTCTTCTTACCTTAAATTTTGTGTACGTGTGTGTGTGTACTGTTTTACTCACCTGGCAGTGACCTCTTTGAAGTGAAGACCGTGCGTATCATCTCGTCTCTCATCACACCTTTGGTGATGCAGTGTTTGAATCAGCCAACAGCCTTATTTGTGTCGGATGAACGTGTCATAAATGTGTCCCAAAACAGATGTTATTTAACACTTTTAACTATAGAAAAGTGGATAATATTATAACTTTTTCATACTGGCTGAACTAGCAATGTTCAGTTCAGTCAAATTAGCATTTGTAGTACTACTGCTACTACTGACAGGGGTATTTCAACCACTTATTTTGAGCCAACTATTTTAACCATATAGAGTACAAATACACTTGGTTGGAAATCACTGTTCCACAATCCCCCATTATCATTTCCTGCTATTTTTTTGTAATTGAATGATGAGGATTTCAAAGTCTTAAACTCAATTTGTCCCCTATGATGAGGTGACTTTTCCCAAATATGTCCTGTGCTTTTAGAATAGCAAGTACCGGTACATTTGCAATGTAAATACATAAATTTTTCTCCATCATGTTTATCCAGTAGATTTGATTTGTGTGTTGCTTATAGTTTCACATTGTGCTCGTGGTATGACTACTACAGATTATATAGTTATATATACAAACATAGTGTGTGTTCAAAATCTGAATCCAAAATAGCTTTCTGGTGTTAAAAGTTTACTACACAGGTTTTAACTTGATCAGCTATTTAAAAAAAAGACTCCATTTCCAAGAGGCCTGAAAGAAGCTGAAAGTTTGATTTGAGTGTAGTTAAATTGGTGGGAGGTATAAATCAGAGCTTAGCGAAGTTTAACCTCAGTCGCAAATCAGTGTGTCTAAAGGCGTGCTTTTAGATTTGAAGTTGTATCGTTTCTAGACCGCTCAATCAGAAAGCCACAAAAAACAGGCCGCAGATTGGATGTTGACATCGGGTCTTGTGATTGGTGGGATTATGACATAGACACAAGTGCAGACACACACACACAAAATAGATTGAGCTGGGCGTGACAGTCGTATAGTATAATCACACACACACACACACACACACACACACACACACACACACACACAC
>CALSBV010012177.1:5513093-5530761 GCA_943590825.1 Bovichtus diacanthus
ACACACACACACACACACACACACACACACACACACACACACACACAGAGCAGGCTATATTGCTTCCTCTCTCCTCCCTGATATACAGGGTGTTACTCCAGGAGTTTAGGTCCAATTGGTACCACGTGTCTGTGCTCTCAAATACTTTGCAATCTTCAGTCTATGGTTTCCTCACGTCTCTCTGGAGGGCTTGATGTTAAGCTGTGATTTTCCCAAATTTAGTAAAATGGGGAACATTTGCTTTGCCGACCTCCCCAAAAACGCAATCAGAAGGAAGGAATAATATTTAGACAGGGCAGAAGTCAAGCACGGGCTTTGTCTCATTAGATTGCAGTGGATTTGATTGATTATTAACCTACAACTTAATGGAAAAATCACACAGAGATAAGCATATTCAGCAGAGAGTGCTGCAGAATTGTTTAAAATTTAGTGTTTTAACCAGGCTACAGCCATATCTTGGGGTAAATGTTGATCCTTTCACAACCAGATAAATGCTGTAACTCGTCCAGTACAGCGATGGTCGCATTGCAGCTGGAATGGTGTTATTATATAAAAGTTGATCCAGCAGTTTTCCCCTCAAGACTTGGTGAAATTTAGAGCTGTAATTTGACACTAGTGGGACCCAAACAGTAAGAAAGAGAAAACCAATCACAGATCTTTGGTGATGTCTTTCATTCGCACTGAATGCCAAAAAAGATAATGAGTTCACTTACAGTAGATTCCTTAAATTTAACAATGAAAAAGGAGGCTGTGATGGCACTGAGAGGACAATGCGCAAATATATTGAACTGCACTCTACATTCTATAATTAGACTTAAAGTTGTGTTTTGAAAGGTTAAAGTGTAGCTAAAGACACTTTTTTTCTTGCCTTCAGCGCTTGTCCTGTTGAAAATGTCAGGGCAGTTTTACGCCACTGCGTTACAGCGATCAGCTGAGAATCTCACCTACACTGAGAGGGTACTAACCGCCATGGGAAACAAAATAGAGAAAAGGACCCAGTACCAAAAGTGCACCATGCAGTGGAAATGAGGCATAAAATATGCAACTGTTACTGAGGGAATAGTGTTGAGCATGTAAAGCAGTAGAAGAGTAAAGAAACGTTCCGCAACCTGAAGTGATCCTGATCAGGAATGGATGAATCCACACATGCACGTTTACTTTTTAATCTCCTCCTCCACACACACAGACAGCTGAGGTGGAGCAGTGTTGGTAATGGATAGAAATAACCTTTGAACCCTAAGAGGAAAGCATCCTCCTCCCTCCTTCCTCTGAGCGCTGGCTCAGAGTTTCCACTAATGCCATGAAGATGGTCAGCTGCTATCGTCTGTGGACAGAACCTATCGTCCACACACACACACACACACACACACACACACACACATCATTCGCCCGCAGCACTGCACTTCCACACTTGATTTGTAGTAAAACAGAGAGAAAGAGGTTGAAGCAATCAGGATGGTACTCGTGTTGATTTGTACTCATCAGAGAGTTGTGGTAAGACATTATTTGCCTCGGCGCATGAGAGACTGTGTGTGTTGAGAAGCAAAAAGAGTGATGAAAGAGGGTCTGGACGGGGATACTCTGGTACTCCTCTACTCTGATACTGGTATTGTAACCATGGTGATGTCTAAAACCAGACCACCGTGCAGAATTAGAGGAGTAATTTAAACGTTTTAAAGGATAACTCTCTCCTTACACTTCCCTTTGTCTCTCTTTCTTTCCCCACACTGTTTCCATATCGCCCCTCTCCTCTCCTGCAGTGGTCGCCGTCCTCCTCATTCTGACGTCTCAACCTCTGCTGGGATTTATTTGAGGTCACACAGACCTCAGGGTAACAACCTGCGAGAATTACAGTTGACATGCATTCAATCATCTCCCCCCGCGCAGGACAATGAGCAGCATTTACCAACAGCTCCATATGTTTGCAACATGGCAGCGCAGAGAGATTATAATATTACAAGCCAAACAATAGTCATGTCTACGTGTGTCAAATGTGTGTGACAAGTGTATACTGCATTGTGAGTGGCAGCACAGTTTCTGTTTCAACACACACAATCTAAACAAAGCCCTTTTCATATATGGAATATGTGACATATTCTGCTTCTCCTTATTGATTCCACTAATATGAAGGGATATATTTATTAAAGTGCTCTTAATAAGGCAAACAAGATGTGCTTTTAATTTCTCTGAGGACATTCAATGCAGGCGTGTGCTGTGTTCAAAGTGCAACTTCGCTCTATCTGACCTCATAAGATTGGAGTCGTGACTTTTACGTAAAAGGTCACCATGGTGCTTATTCAGACATGTTAATTTGCCATCACATTTACATCACAAGTCTGATCAGGGCTAAAGATGAAAGATCAGATACATATAAGATGAATAAAAACGTGTAAGCTATCTTTAGTATGTTTACCAATGATTTACCGTTAATATGGTTAAGGCAGTTCTCTCTTTAAAGAGACTTTTATTAAAATATTTCAAATCTTAACCCATCAATGTAGTTAGATTTATTTTGGAACATTAATTATATACTTATGCATATACCTTCCTAACTAAACACTCAGTAATATATTCAGCATGCAATGTTGTCTGTGTTGTGTGTAAAATGAAATGCAACTGAAAAATTAAATTATACAACATATGATAATAAACTAAATTCTGATAGCCTTTACGCTTTAAATTACAAATTCATTTTGCATGATATGTGTCATTATTTGGCCTGTGAAGTGGAGTATTTTAAAGAGGGTCAGTTTGGTCTATCCAAGAAGTCCCACATCATATCGACAATGCTTTAACAGTATTAAAGGAGACAAAAGGATGTGCAGCGTATGTAGAAACACACAGCTACAAGCTAATCTGAAATAGGTCGCTTCCCGTCAATACACTTTAAAACCTTCCAGCAATGATTTATAATGTTTCCCTGTAGTTTTTCCACAACATGAAATGAATACAGACTCTTATTTGGCAGACCCTAAGATGCAAGGCCGAGCAGGAATCCTCCAATGAAACAACTCGTGACAACAATGTTTTTCTTCACAAACTCTGTGGACTTGTCAACAAAAGACTTTAGCTTTGGGCGTGCTTGATTGGTGCCCTTCTTTAATTGCTTCTTAGCTTTGTTGCTGAGTCTTAGCTGGTCTCTGAGACTCCAAACTGAATTTTGATATAAATAATTGGTAACTGTCTGTTGCAGACATCTAAAACATATCATTAGTTCATATTCAGGTTTCTAAGCGATTCTCAAATAATGAGGAAAAGTCATTAAGTATCAAGTTGATAAAACAATGTTAAGTATGTTTTCTGAGCCATTAAAGAGAGCCAGACACCAAAAAGAACATTAGGGTCAATTTAATGTATTTGCATTATCAAATTAAAATAATATTTGAAATGGTTTGCAGCACACAGATGATGAGACTTGTTTAGGATTGTCTAAATGTTTTACGTAGCGCCTTGATTTATGTGTTTGCTGAGAGCCGAGGATTCTGTGATGTGCTCTTGACACATCAGTGTCATGTTGTCATTTGTGTAAAATACCACACCAACATCACATTTGGTCCATCTTCTCCTCTAACACACAATACAAAATAGTATATCACAGTATATATTTTTTACTATGTAAGTAGTTTTACTGTAAATAAGGTGAACAATTGGTGTTGAAATGTCTTTATTTCACAATACAGTTTAGATTTAAGGTAGAACTAAGACTATAACGTTTGTTTTCATCATATTTAATGAAAAGCCACCAGAGCAATGGAAGCCATGATTTGTGAGTAATAACTTGTCAGTGTCCTTCACCAGGAATTATCATTTTCAAGACGGATTGACACACAAATATTGCTCTGGTGATTTTACACTTAACGTAACTCAACTCATGGTCCAGCATGATGGCATGATTCATAATCTTCAGAGTATTCAAGACAACATGGAATAAAAGATTCAGATTGATTGATTTGCTCCATATGTAATTCCAGATGAAATATGTCATCCGAGCCCCCCCTTTAATGTCCTCTGAGAGACATCCATCTTCCTCACAATCCTGATGCCAAACAAGGTGAGCTGTTGTTGAACTAACTTTTTACTTTTTGTATGATGGATTGATTAAGTCCATCAAAAACAGTCTATAGAAATGTATATCTTGAAAATTCTGAGGATGTTAAAGGGGCACTCCACAGATTTGACACATGCACTTCAGTTTATGTGTTATAAGGAGTATAAGTGTGAAAACAGTTGTATTATGTCTTCTGTGGCTCAGTGGGGAGCTTTAAAAAAGTTTGAACAAATAACCCTTATGTTGTTATAATGATGACATCGGGGTAACTTCGGTTTTGGGTTTGAGACTCAGATATGTGGGACTGACAAATTAGTCCTAAACTACTTTATAGTGCACTCAGACGTGTTATTTGAGTGTCTGAATTCAGTGTGAAAATTGATGCACTAAAAAAAATCCACAATGGAATGAAAAAAAGTAGTGCCCATAACATGTAAACTACTTTCTGGTAACATTCCCACAATGCAATATGCTGCAGTAGTAATCTCAATGTATTGCCCTCTATTGAGTAAACTATTGAGAGTCCATTATATAGGGACACAGGCATAACATAACATTTTGTCTGCATTACAAACTGGAGGTGTTTGAGAGACAGTTATTTAAAAAGACAGTGTTGTGTTGCATCATGGGAATGTCGGATGTTTTTGATCAGGATATCTCAGCCTTCGTTGCTTAAATTTTGACCATTCTTTTTTAAATATGTCCCTCAAAAGTCCCCCAACGTTACAATATTACGTTTGTTCTCTTTAACGATCAGCTTTGCTTTGTGAGTTTATTAGACAACATGTCAATTAAATGTTTTCTCCTCAAGTCAAAGCATACAGTATTACTATATTGTTGCTAGGGCTGTGCAATATGGAGAAAAATCAAATATCACAACATTTTTGACCAAATACCTCTATTGATATTGTGATAATAGTGCAGGGTTGAGCATAGGTGCATTCACAAAATATTAACACAATCAGATTTTGATAAATATTCATCTGTAATGTTGATACAGTATGACATATATGATATAAGTGGGTAAAGACAAATAAGAGAACAGCTAGAACAGTCACATCTCTTTACGTTTATACAGCCTTTAAAAACAGGAAAAGACAACACTTATGCCATATCACCATGTCCAAAACCCAAGATGATGACTAGTGTCATATCACCATATCGATATGTTGCCCAGCCCAAACTGTAATATGTTTGTATGATAATATGATTTATAAAACAAAATGGCTTTCAAAAGTGAAAAAGAAAAACACGAATAGTAAAAGTCCAGTAAAAACATTACACTAATAATTAAAAACATTTGTCTCATTACATCATGAAGAAGAATAAAGAACTGTATGAGTATTGATTCATTAATGAAAACACACACACTTCCCCTCTGACAGTCACAGTCAAACACATACTCGTATAACTGTGCAGGTCCGAGCGACCTGTGTGAAGCAGGAAGTCTGCTGCTCATTCTTTACTACCTCGGCCGCCCTCTCCTCTGCTTCAAAGAGCTGCTATTATCAGAGTAATGGTCTCACTCAGGGCCTTTTATCTGAGCACTAAATGACAGCTGTAAGTTACTAATGGTTTCCTTTTGACTGTTTTCACTGTGGCTGGAAAACTGCTGTTATTGGTTGGTTGTAGAGTGGCATCACAATCGCAGACAGAGAGTGTAAATTGTCCAAACTATCATGAATGCTGCTTTTCAGGATCGGCTATTCCTTAAGTTGTTTTTACTCGAGGTCGCCTGTCTGATTTTTATTGCCACAAGATGTCAAACTTTAACATGTGAAGTGTTACACAGTAGATGACATAAATATTATCCTGAGAGTAAATGCTTAGGAATCCTTATTCTGGATCACAGTGTTCGCATACAATTGTTCAGGAAATCTGCTCTGCTTTGCTTTGCTCATTCAGGTACACACATAAACATGACCCGTTTTAGCTGACAAATAGATGTTTAAAACTTACAGTATGAAACTAGAACTAAAATTGTTCTGTATCTGTCTCTCCTTGATAAAGACACACGTTAGTCAACTGCTGGTTTCTATGTAAAGCTCAAACGTGCAGGAAAACACTTCCAGACACTGCAGTAGAACCCCAGCATTTAAATGAGCACGACACTAACAGCAGTGAGACTGAAAGCGTAAAGAGAAACAGACCTCGGTGTGTGCTGCTTCCTCTAATGGATGCTACAAAGGATGGAGCAAGCACTCCTTGAGAATTATGAGTCTTATTATAGACCTAAGCGATGATTGTGAGTGTTAGATGACATAATGACCACAGAGTCTTTCATGTGTTATCACTTAGATATTGTCTATAGTGTAATGGATGATTATTTTTGATAGTCTTCAACACAAGCATTAAAAGTGGGTTAATGCCAATAGTGCAGTTTTTATTTGTTCGTAGACATCTACATTTTTTCTGTTTTTTGCAGTAAGCTGGTTTTAAATTTGAGAGATTTGAGACTTTTACAGCGGTGCTGGTCGTAAAGGGAGACTACTGGGGTGTTGCAAGTCAGTGCACATGATGTAATGGATCTGTACCACAACAACAGAAACTATATGACAGTGTTTAAAAACCAAAGAAACTGGTCTGTGTTGTGGTGTCACAAACTGCTCCACTACCAATAACTATTATTACTAATGTTTTTTAATTAATTAATTTTTAATTTTATTGTGAGCCCATACAATTGAATGTGCCTTGACTTATACACATTATATTATGTCAAGCTTAAACAAAATAATGTGGGCTACAGTAACTGACCACAATTGAATCACATTGATTTTAGAATGCTGGATAATCATACCATAATGACAGCGTGTGTGTGCGTGTGTGTGTTTGTGTGTGTGTGTGCGTGCGTGCGCGTGCGTGGAGTGTGTGTGTGCGTGCGTGCGTGTGTGTGTGTTTTCTCAGTTGGAAAAAACACTCGTATTTTTACCATAAAAATACAACCAAAGGCCAAAAAACCTTGATCCCCACTACAGATTGGCGATTGATGGGTATTGATGGGTAAGAGTTAGAATTTAATACATTCCACCAGTAAAGGAATCAGTGAATACATAAAACCATCACTGTGACACAAGACGGGAGAACAGGTGGGGGACGGTCCTGCTGTGTAGATCACAAGACTTCAACACAGGGAAATACACACTTCACCACGCAAGACAGGCCTTAACTCAACTGTGCAACAGCCACAGAGCACACAATGGGTGACTAATGATGGTGTGACATTAGTTACTGCTGTTTCATCAAAGCCCTGCCCTCCATACATCATACGTTTTTTTGTATTAGCTCTTCATAAGGGATATCAGAAGGCGTGTAGAAATTATATATGTATTACTTGTCTGCAACTCAGACATTTACCATGAATTTCCCACTGTTACTGTTTCAATTTAAAACTTATCAATTTAGCTTCACAACTCGGTTGTAACTGTGTGAAAAACACAATCTTAGTTTTAACATTGAGCTAATGCTGCACCAGCTCATTATTCTCAAGCAGTGAGCAGTGATGTTGAATATGGGAGACACAATATGACATACAATGAACTGGATATAGTGCATATTCAAAGTGCATTCTGAAACCCTGTATTAAAGCAACGTATCCTTGCACAAACGATCATATGTCATCTTACGAAAAGTACATTTTCGTGCGTTCTCCTAAAAAAACCCCAGCAGCACGAGCAATCAGAGCGCCAGCACAAGCCCCTGCAGTGCAGAACCTCTTGAGGCAACAAAGCTACTTGGTTAGGGTTTAGGTAAAGATCGTGGTTTGGGTTGAAATAAGTATGTTTGTTATGTAACTTGAGTTTTGGTCTCACACGGGACACAATCCACAGTCTCCTGGGTGACCCATCCATCCACCACAAGCTCCACCCTGTGTGGATTGTGTCGCTTTTTATACTAGGTCACCTGACTTCCTGAGAGGCAGCTCTGCATGTCATGGCTTACGATAACGTGGGTTACATACAAATTGATTATGTGGTTTATATACAAATTATAGTGCTGTACTTTTAGGTACAAGTATGACACATTTATGAGAAAAGCCTGATTAAAGACATATCCTGCGGTTTAGTATTTATAAAAGTTGAATTTAAAACAGAGGACATCTGTCATGCAACCAACTAAGACACCATCTTTATTCTGGTATTAGCTTTATTGTTGTGGGTTGAATGTTATCTACACTCTATTTTAACCTTTTAATTATCTTTATCTTCTTGTCTTAATTTTGAGATTTCTTGATTCTGGTTCTGCTGGTGTAATGATGCAATAAAAGCATTCAATATTTTATCTTATTTGCAATCTGGATAAGACCCTTGATGATGTTGGCACGTGATCAGAATACCCTGCAGTCTGACCACTCTGTTGTCTGTGCCCGTTGCTCTTATCTGAACAGACAGGCGAACATGTGACAGAACTGAACCCCTGCTAGTCCAGAACAAGAGGAAGTTTGGGTCAAATTCTTCTCCCTCTGCAACACCTCCACCTTTGGTGTGAGACACACCAGCTCTCTCATGCAGAAATTCTCACACACACACAGACACATACAAACACAAACCACCTCTGCACATATACTTTTGTCCTGAAGTTGATTTGTTGACTGGATGGCCATAATTATCTGCAAAACACACCAACCAAAGCTCTGCTTTTCCTTAGATTCCCGACGTGGTCAGTGGCCAGACATAATCGTTGGCATGATCTCTGACCACAGGGTCAGAGTGCAGAATGTCCGCCATCCCAGAAGTTAAAGGGTCGCATTTGACCATTTAGGTGCTACGGTTACAGAACCAGCTGGAAAGTAATGTATGAAAGAGATAAATATTTGAGCCATAATTTTCATTGGATTTTGGATTATTGGAGAAAATAAGCTCTGTGAAAAAGAAAAGTTTATGATACTTACATATTTTGTTTAGCAAGATAATCTTCACAAATGAACACCACTTTAATGATTATTGAAGCGTAAAAGCGATTCCCAGAAGTAAAGAACTTCTTAACTTCACTACTAAGTCAAAGGCGAAATTGTCTTCGGAGTGGTGATGTTAAATGTCCCCTACAACCTCTGTAGTCTCATTTAGCTTTTTTTTTTAAGACACATCAAAGCTTCACAGTTGTATGATTTACTTACTAAAGCAAAACCTTCAAATCTCTTAAGCTTGTGTTAACCACAGACCTTATTTCAGGCATCTAACCAAAAAACTATTTAAAAAACCCATTGACTTTGAGACAAAGGAACCGGAAGTGCAAAAACTCTAACTGATTTCCATGTTTTAGGACTCATTCCTGCAGCACTCTATATTGATACCATGAGAGTAATTCATCTGCATATGGAGTGGTGTAGCTTGACCAAAACTAGTAATGCTCTACCAGTACAGTACCATAGAGAACAGAGCACACCCACAGAGAAGCCTGTCAGCTCTACGTACCGCATATACATCACTGTCACGTAAACACTACTACCTTTACACTACAAAGAGGATCCTTAAGTGCTGTCATTCCAACCAGTCATCCTTCAGGATACCTGCTAAGTTAGTGATAAGAGGCTCAAAGAGCATCAATGGTGTTGGAGGTAATGTCTTACAGAGAAGAATGCATACCTTCTAATGGGAAGGTTTTTAAATTGCACTATTTCAGCTATCATGTTAAAGGCTCTGCAGTCCTGTCTTGTCTTGTCACAACCTTTAAATAGAAAGCCTGCCAATCTTTCTTTTTTCACTCCTCTCCCAGCAGGCCTGGTGGAGATAAAGCAAAGAGAATATACGTCACGCTGTTGAGGTGCAGGTATATTTCATTCAGAGGTCAGAGTGATCAAGCTACAGCTGTCCAGGAGTGGATGGATTGCTGCCTGCAGAGATCAATAATGTGGAGGTTCCAGCCAACGCACGTCCCCCCCACTCACCCGCTGACCTACCCATTGGTCTCTCACCTCTCACTTACGATGGCCTGGTTTTCTCTCATTAGTTACTTTCTTGCAGTGTCTGCCTCTCTGTGCCTTAGAATATATTTTATTTTAAGTTATTTTCATTCACGATTCTGGCAGCATATTTCCAAAGGGTTTTTTGCATTTTTGACAAATAAATACAAATTGCTCTGCAGCTAAAAAGATGTACTATACAAACACTTTTAGTTCAAGGTTATTTCAAAAAATCAACACACATGTTTTATCATATTTAGCGCCAACATATAGGCACTTGGCAAATAAATGTCATAGAATCAGAATTTGAAACAAGACTAAGGCTGCATTCAGACCCACTTCAGCCCCACATGAAAAAGCAAAGCCAATTCATTCCTTGGAATGAGACCTGTCCAGCGGAGCAGCAGGGGTGCTAACGCATAAACAATTGAACCTG
This sequence comes from Bovichtus diacanthus, assembly GCA_943590825.1. NCBI lineage: Eukaryota > Metazoa > Chordata > Actinopteri > Perciformes > Bovichtidae > Bovichtus > Bovichtus diacanthus. The sequence goes on from CALSBV010012177.1 coordinate 5,523,477, forward strand.
GCGCTGTGGTGACCAGTCAAATATGTGAAAGCACACATCTGGTAGATCACTTTGTAACTTACATTTCTACTTTAGATCTTTGTACCTCCTGATCGTTGCAATGAAAAATAATTATTGCCGTAATAACTTTGTTGTAAAATCCTTTCTCAGAGTATTGTAAACACTGTGCATTGTTTTAGCATTTGTTAGGCCTTTAAATATGTGGATCTGTAACTCAAACTGGACGTGAAGCCACAGCTGAAGTGACGCAGATTTATTTTCCGTCTTAATGTCTGCTGAGAGTCTATAGCCATGCTAGCAGTGCTTTGAGCTAATGTTAGCATGGTAATATGCTCAAAATGACAACGCTAACATGCTGATGTTAGCAAGTATAATGGTAACATATGTTCACCATGTTAGTTTGGCATGTTGACTAATGACTGTATTGGACACTTAGTAGGATAAAAATGCAAATCTATGGCATGAATATAATGTCATATTTCGAAAATGGGGGGAAAAAAATAGCTTTGAAAGATTGAAACTCAGTGTTTGACGGCTTAAAATCTAATAAAAATGGTTTTGCAAGATTGAACCTAACTTCACTTACATGCTTTATATGAGATAGGCTGAAATAAATTAATATCTATGCAAACCGTTTTTTTTAATTGCAGTTTTCCTTCTTCACAACTGCAGCACTCTTTTTGCGTTTCTACAAAACCTTGTATTTCATTTGATTTCTAGGTTTCCCTTTCGAAGCTTACGTTTCAAAATTTTAAAAATGTTTCCCCAGCATATGCCCACCAATTGTCAGATCACCATTCACAAATGTTCAGACCTGGAAAACAAACTAAATACACCAGGTGAACAGTGACACATTTGAAACTCTAAAAATGTGATGGAGAAGTGATGTAAAAGGAGTGGAGAAGTGCTGTGAAAGGAGTGGAGAAGTGCTGTGAAAGGAGTGCTGCAGTTGTGAAGAAGGAAAATGCAATCTTCTGAATGGTTTTTCCTTCATTTCAAGCTTTTAAAGACTGAGTTTCTACCTTTCAAAGCTTGAAAAGGTTGAAACTCAGTGTTTGAGAGTTGTTGTTTTTTGAAAAATATGACATTATATTCATCCTGTAGAAATCCTCCTGTCTAGGGTGGAGACGTTGATGGGACGCTACACATAATTACTCTCCAGTCGGATTTGGTTTCAGGAGTTGTGGTCCAATTGAGGTTTGACACAAACTTTCAAAGCAAAGTGAAATCTGTCATCTACTGATGAAAAGCAGACTGGACACTCAGAAGTTACAAAGAGGGCTGCCAAGATAAATGTTCAAAAGGCGTTGCTAACAATTCAGGTGATATAGATATTTTCTTTGATACAGGCCTGTTTTATTTAAAGAAAGGACACTTTTAATGCCACAATACATTTTCAACTCATGTTTAGCGGTCGTGTAGAATCAGCCCTTTAATCAAAAGACAAGACAACGCTTTCCAATGTAATTTAAACTAAAAGTTTTTAATTAAGGCCAATGAACATGTTGTCACTGATCGGCCAATGCTTGCCTTACGGCCCATCTTTCTGTTAGTGGAGGAATACCTTAGGTGATGTGACATTGTGAACTAGCAAAGCAGCCTGCCGTTTTATATCTAAAAGATGTAGTATGGCCTTCTATCATCTATCTATTATGGTCAACAGTAACTCAATTTGTGTCTTTCACCATGTGTGGCACATGGAGATTTATCATCTTTTAGTCTTTGTACCTCCTGAGGGTCACTGGAGCATTTCAGTAGATTCTACTATTAGGGATGTATCAGTTCCATTTCAGATGACAGCAGATTAAGTAATGTATCCTGACAAGTCAGAATCAGAATCAGAATCAGAAAACCTTTATTCGTCCCACAGCGGTGAAATTTACAGCGCTACAACAGCAAAGGGACAGTGCAGATAAAAGGTTAAGTACAAATGTATAAGTACAAAATATAAGTACAAAAAACACAACAACCGTGGTAAGTAAGTGTCCTGGTTATCGTCACTCACTACCCCAAACGTAATGGTTAGGATTGAGTCAAAATGTTAAGAGAGTGTACGGTTTGGATGAGAATGTCTCATAAGTCAAGATAACGTGAACACAAGGTGCTTAGAAATCTGTGTCTTGTAACAAGAGCATATGACACCAGGCAAATCACTCTCTAGGGCCATAAGAAATGTGTATTTACAGTTCTGTAACCTCACTTCACCTCTGTTTTACTCTATGAAGCCCAGAGCATTTTCTAAAGAGTTCTTTTTCCAGATGGAGAGTACTGTACACCGATTATTTTAACCTCTTGAAAACGATATTGCTGGTTGTTTTACAAACAAAAACAAAATGGGCATAGCCAAAACACGATCCAGATTCCTTTGTGTACAAGAGGGCATGGATATTCAGCAGTGCAGCAGCATATAAAGGCACAGCCAGGTCTGGGGACCAACTGACAAAATGTCACCTACCTGGATTTACCTTTGTGAAACTTAGCTCTGGATAATTATAACCAGTACAGTTGTATTTGAAATTACGCAATACTGCTCCCAACAAGATTCTCTATAATAAGAACCACAACTTGCTGAAACTCTATCTTTCAAGATCTTTGAGACATCATGTTGAGCAATAGTAGTTTGCCTAGACGTTTTAAAAGCAGTATTATTCATAAGCAAAAACATCTCAGTCAGATAAATTTTCATCAAGGAATTGTTATAGCGTCAGATTTGTTGGAAAAGCCATTGTTTTTTGAATGGGGCTCTCAAAACCAGGAGAACTTAACCCCCTTATGAAATACATGAACATTAAATCTCAGTAAAGTCAAAGATTAGGGTGGTGCAGAGAGCTGCAGCAGTAAACAGTGTTGGAATGAGCATATCAGCAGAATAACTGTGAGAAATGTCAAGTTATGATGGCCTATGACTGGACGTTACTAATCAGTTGGTTGCCAAGCAGCTGATTAAAATGACATTCAATGTGAACAATACATTAAACAAGTGATTGGTGACCCGACAGCTCACTTTACCACAACGGCCTGTATGGATTGGACTACGCTCCCGTAGTTTCAGTTGGGAAATACAAGCTCTTAAAGAGACAGGCGCTAAAGCAGAGTGTTTCCGAGAGAAGCCCAATACAGTTAGACAGACAGACAGAATGGGAAGAATTATGTGTTTTTTTGAACATTAAAGCATGTAAACATGTTCAAGTAGAAACCAAAAATGTAAATATGAACCTGAAAATTAGCATATTATGTCCTCTTTAATTTACAGAGTTAGACGTAAAACTATGTATACTGTGTTTTTACAGTATCCTTCTTGCCTGTAGTCCACTGTATTTATGGCATTGATTTTGTTTCCTTGATTGTTTCCATTTAATCCTGAAGGCCAAACTGAATCTGCATCATCTCAAAAAACTTCATATTTACGAAAGTTATGTAATAACGATATTACAACCCGATAAACAGAACCATAATTTGCAAAAATCAGATAGACCTCATGTTTCATAGCATCCTTCATTCTGTGCACAGAGGCAGGGATCAATTAGGCCAGTGACGTCACAAGGCTGTGAATGCGTACAGCGGAGTTGACTTTGATAATACTCATTCACACCAGGGAAATGGTTTGTGTGTTGGGATAAAATGAGATAGGGACTAAGAGAGGAGCTCAGGATAAGAGAGAGCCTTGGCTGTGGCACACCAGTGCTACACTTGGGATCTCTTGTTTCATCCTCTGATTTCCCAACACTAAGCATGAACATATGAGCCTCGCAACCCTTTTTTCTTTCACTCTATCTTCCCCAAACCTTTTCATCAGTTTCACATTTACCTTCTTGTGTTACACCTTCCTGTCGCTCTGTCCCCTTCCACTCTCCTCTGTTTTTCTATGACTTTCTGCCTGGCTCACACAGGGGATAACTCCTACTCCAAACACTACAGAAGTAAAACAAACCCATTCTGCCACAGTGAAAATAAACCACTTTCTCTCTCTCTCTCTCTCTCTCTCTCTCTCTCTCTCTCTCTCTCAGTCCCCCCTATTTAGCCACAGTGAAAATAAACTGCTAGGTCTGTATTTATTTTACATAGGAAGACCTGACCACCGCAGAGTTTCCTTCAGGCCATTTCATTCTTAACCTGCTTTATTTCCCTGTTAGAACAACGTAATCTGGAGCCTCACGCTGCTAATTTCTGACATGCGAATGTATTAGAAAACCAATTAGCTGTCATTGTCCACCAACCCAATTTGGTGATTACCTTTTACTTGATTTCAGAGCAGACGTGATTTCCTAAATAAAGAATTGTTGTTTTAAAGTGCTACATGTGCAGTAATGATGCATTGTCACATGTCAAAAGTCTTTGAGTTCCGTGCTGAAACTGAGCAGCTTTTTTCTGTATTCCTGGAAAGGCGACACATTACAGATGCCAGGAAGTGCGGAAGTTACGTATGTGAACGTAAGAGAACCCATGGCTCATGCACAGGAGAATAATGATCATTTTGCACATGGGTGTGTTGTGGCCAAATATGCGAGGGGGTTTCAGCAAGTGTTAATGACCCGGGAGTCCCAGGTCACACTGATCTTACTCATTTTGGCTTCAGAGGTAGAAACAGTTGCTGTGGTTACAAGGGCCAAAGGTTTTCTGTCCAAATATAATTGATGACTACCACCAAAGTATTACATACTCTACAGTAAGTAATTAGAAAGAGGAGTTCTTGTATAATAGTCTGAATCTAGAATTCCAGCCTGGGTAAGCTTTTGAAATCATGCATTGACTGCACTGATATTGTTTTTTTACTGTGTGTTTACATGATTATTTTAGATGTACAGTACCAGTTTATCATGATCATCGGGGTTTACATGACTTCAACTACAGTGAGTCACCATTGATATAGAGAAATATATATGAAGTAATGCAATGCAAACCAATAACCCTTTAAAGGAATACTTCATCAACAAATTGATAAAATTTGTATATCAATTACTCACCATGTGTTACTTTAAATTCTTGAAGAAAACTTCTCACATGCCTTCACTGTGAACAAAGAATCAAAAACAGAGAACATTCTTGATGAATTGAGGTAAACGGTGTCCACGTTTAACAACAGCAAAACTATATCAACACATCAGTTTACAAACCATCACACAACTCGCGCAGCATAATCCAAGTTTAATTAATACAGTCGTATGTTCACTACTTCCCTTGCACATGCAATTTTGCTAAAACCTTAATATTTAAAACACTTCTGCATCAACAGTCTCACACTTGCGCAGCTGTGCTACTCATCCATACGAGTCCGATGTCCAAGTCCACTTACTGGCTTGTTGTGGAACTTTATTCTGGATCTTTCAACTGTTTTTGCTTGTGTCTATAATAGGGTTCAAGCTTCAATTTGTGGTGTTGGCCACATTTTCGAATTCTTTAGCTTTTTCTATTGTTAGTTATGCCTATTAGAAGATGTAGCTAGCTAGTTATAGGAAAAAGCTATAGCTAGCTCCAGAAACATAGCCACCAAATTGGCAAAAAAAAGTCGACTTACAGAAACAACAACCCTTACATCAACATATTTCTTTGATCTTTGTGAAAAACTGTTCCTAGCATCACCACAAAATGGTGTTAGTAGAATACATCACTTACTTTTTCACAGCAGCCGTTGACATGTCATAGTAGGTAAAGCACAGGTGAAATTGATAACATTAAAAGTTGGCTCAGTTTCATTCAGTGTTCCAGTGAGCCAGCATGCACAATACCAGGGCCTCCCCTAAGTGAAATGCAGCCATCATTAATGTTATTAATACACCTGTGCTTTTTCAAAATGTCTTCTTTGAAAAGGTCTATTGGTTGGTTAGCGCAAAACACAACAAAATAACGTGAAACAAAACAAAATAACGTGAATAAAGTGAAATAAAGTAGAAACTCAATCTGATTGTGTGTCTGAAATTAGACATAGGACATTACATATGATATAGTACATCGTAATGCAATCTAAAAACAATAAAACTAACTGGCAGCTAAAAGAATAATTACCTGAAGTGGAACTGACAAGCCTGTGTCAACAACATAAAAAAGAGTTTCACAACAGTGGTGCGCTACATTGCTGGCTTACAAGGGACTCGATTTTTCCGTTTACTCAGTGTAAATGCAGCAAATGTGTTTTGAATGAATTCTCTATTCACTCATTCAAGACGGCTTACCTCACATGCTCTGTCAACAAATCACATTTCATCCCCACATCATTTGTGCAGACTGATTGCAGGTTGATAGTTTTCTCTGCCATCAACTGTAGAAAGTTGGCAGCTAAAAAATGTTGATACTTTGAGCCAACAATTCGAATTCGAATCGAATTCCCCATGTTTTATTTATGAAAACTATCATGATATATATCTCTTACTCCCTTGTGCACATTTCCATTCTCCCTTTGTTGTTGTTTTTTTCTGCATGTTCCCACTTCTTTTCGGCCTCACCGGACTATCTTTGACTTTCTCTTACTTTCACATTTTATCTTCCTCCAGCTCTCATCACCATGCCACTTCCCGGGAGCTCTCATATCTGTTTCTCCATCCCTCTCCATGTCCTTCTCCTCTCACGCGCTGCCAACTCTCCTCTGCTTGCCAGCTACACCATTATATCATCATCATCATGTACAGTACATGCAGATAGCACATTGGTCGACAGTAGAGCTTGAGTTGTATAAGGAAAAGACAGACTACCTTTTGTCTTGTAAAATCACTACCAGGTTGTTTCCATATTGTTGGCCAGGTCTGTATTTGGGTGATAAACAGCACTGTCTCCTCTTCTTTTCTGTTACCAGAACCCCATCTACTTTGATTGTTACACTGAATGAATCATTATTCACTTTTTACCCTTTCTTCTTTGGGGGTAACATATACTGTACATGTTTTACTGTTGGACGGTTTACTATGTTATGTTTCATTCAGATATGTTTCGTCAACCCAATGTGTGCTTTACAGTTTGTGATGTGAAAAGCTCTTATTATTTTAAGGACGCCGAGATTAACTTAAATAGAAAAAGGATGGTTAGAGTGTCAACTCTTTGCTGACAGCATGTTCAATACAACACTGGCACACAAGTGCTTAATGTGGATGGGAATTGTGTTTGTGTGCATGCATGTGTGTAAACGCTTCCAAGAAATCTGGACAGAGAGCTTATTCACATGTGCGTCCTGTGTGTGCCTTTAAATGGAGATAGTGGGTCTGTGGTGTGTCACTTTGCCTGATCAAATGGGGAACACATTGAGAGGAAACTCTGTGTGTGTGTGTGTGTGTGTGTGTGTGTGTGTGTGTGTGTG
>CALSBV010012177.1:5540761-5552625 GCA_943590825.1 Bovichtus diacanthus
GGGGGGTGCCACGTTGCTTTTTCGGGCTATGCCCGGCCGGGCTCCGTTTTTGAATCCATCTATGTACAACTGATACGTCTAAACGTTAGGAAAAGATGAAGCCATAGAGGTCAATTAAAACAGTGTGTATTCCACCCCTACCTATTACTGGGTAGCTGCCCCAAACCTTGAAAAATATTGAGATATTTTTTTTTACCATACCGCCCATTTTTTTTATGAAGCGATCTACCCCAAAATCACGGGTAAATGACAAATGATTTTCTCTGTCATTTGGAACGCGTTATTCAAACACATTGATACAAGGATCTCTTTTGGAAAAATGTTCATCTAAATTAAATTATGATATGGTTATCTTGGAGAACCTTTTAGCCCCAATATAGATACATCTGCCTGCAAGGACCTTTTGGATTAACATTGTGACTTTTGCCCCACATTTGAGGCCACATTCTCTCATGTGATCTCCCATTTTAAAGTCTCCTTTCCTTCCCTTCTCCCTTTACTTCCTTTGCTCCTCCTCCCTTACTCTCTCTCGCTCTCCTAAAACCTCCTGTTTTCTCTGCCCTCTCTTTTACTTTCCTTGCCTCTCCTCCTCCTTTTCACCCCCACCTCCTCTCCTTTTGGTATGTTAGTAACTACTGTTCCTGGGGGGGGGCAGTTCAATTTGGAGAAAGCCTTACCCCCTGCATTGACATCTGTTGCCTGCCACCAGTGAGTCACATTGACGTGCACACACACACACACACTGCATCTCTGCGTAAATGCCCCCCTCCATCTCTCTAAAATCGTGTTAACCCTCACATTCTCACTTCTACCACAATCATCCACGTCTCTGTTTGTCCTCCTTCTCTACCTCTTTTTCCATCACTCGTTCATTTATCCCCCCCATTTCTCTTGTTGTGGGAACAGAACCATGAATTTCAGAAAACAGATATTGCACAAGAATCTTCACCTTTGTCCAAACACAGTCCTTCTGTTTAACTTTTATCAACATGTGCAGTGGGGGTCTAATGTGCATGGGGACTATTGGCTGTTCATACTCAGAAGGTCTATTAATATGCTCTCAATGTGTTTGATTTTCAATATAAACAATTGCTCATGGATTACGCATCCTTAGTAAAACAAACAAATGTGTGATGTGTTGCCCCTGACAATTACCTCCAGTAATAATCTCTAGTGTCTCCATTTTTTAATCATGCTAGCAGTGTGGCTCTATGGGTGGCATTCTCAGTCAGCCAGTCGGTCAGTCAGTCCTCCACTTTGGTCCAGACTGAAATATATCAACAACTGTTGGATGGATTGCATTACATTTTGTAAAGACATTCATGGTACCCGAAGGATAATTTGTACTGACTTTGATGATCCTCTGACTTTCCCTCTAGTGCCCCCATCAGGTCAACATTTCCGTTTGTCCAAAACTTTGGTTTTTAACCAAATACTTTTGACATCCCATCCCCACGTACTTGCTAATTAGCTAATGTTAACATGCTAACAATCTAAACTAGGATGGTGAACATGGTAGACATTACTTACTTCTCATGTCAGCATTGTCATTTTGAGCATGTTAGCACGGTGAGAGTAACATTTATCTTGAAAGCACTCCTATGCCAAAGTACGGCCTCAAAGGGCTTCTAGCGTAGGGTTCTAGGGCTTTCATAGCTTTGTCTCACATGATTTGACTTCAACTGTATTAATTTAAGTCTGAAGGCTGACAAACCCCTTTTAAAACCTCCTAAAAGAACTGCAGAAAATCCATGGTGGGGACAATGTACACTGCTTAGCTGAAGAAACACATGTCACAATGTGGATTGACCAGAAGTCTCACATTGCAAAACACCCATTTGGAGCACCTTCGCTAAATTAAGAATTAGGTTTATTACTCAAAGACACTCCAGGGAAGGTGGACACATCAGGTGTTCCTGAACTCAAACTTGTGTCTTTCCATTACAACAAATACTGGAGGCACAATGCCCCCATTTTGTAACCCACAAAGTGCAATCTCAACAATCCTCATAGAAATGTTCACAATTAGTTGAATTAAGTGTTGAAAGTAACATTATTGTTTTTTAATATTGCATAACCAAATTTAAGGCCAGCTATGCCCATTGCAGTAGAATATCATTTACAAAGAAGAAAATTGAGAGAGTTAACTGCCAAATTTGCACAATCAAAGATGCTCTTTGCCAGGTGGCATGTTGTCCATTAGCTGTTAACTGTTGGCAGATGTACTTTCCTGATCAAGTGTTAGTTCATACCATTCACGTTAATCCACTTTCAGTACCAGGCTTCATCATATTTTCAGTCCTTCTGATTGATGCTGTCTGAGGGAGACCCATGGGGGAAAGAGAGAGAGTAAGTCAGATAGTGAGTGAGAGAGAGAGCTATAAACTCTTCCATCCGACTCGATCACTGATCAAATCCATGCCAGCGCCTCAGCCAAGTCAAAATCAAAACATTCCTTCAGGAGTTAAATGAAAACTGCAAATCTTCTATTCAGAGTTGGAGCCAGAGGAACTTCTTGTACCGTAAGATACAAGTAAACCATCTCTGTGGCCTGCGGGAAGATCAATGGGTGCGCTAATACAAAGGCTTTGAGTGGCTCCAGAAGGTTAAACTACTGATCTTGTTTAATGAAATCACAAGGAGGTAAGATTTTCTAAAATCGTACATCTACTATTTTCTTACTTAACCTACATTACTACAGCTGTTCCTGCTCAGCACCTAGTTTCAGACTTCTGGATTTGTCTTTTCATATGTCAACAGTAGTTATTCAAGTCAAATTCAGAGTGCACTTATTGCATAAGATATATAAAACTGATTCTATATTTTTCATCCGAAATTCTGTCATATTACAGTCTAGAGTTGTATCAATATGTTGGCCCTGCAACCCAACACTGATGTTTCCAACTATGATCATTTTTGGTTTCTGAAACTCTAAATTGGCTGTGAGTGGATTTGTCATTTATCTGAGACAGAATTGCACAAAATTGCACTGGATGTCAGTGCCTTTCAAGACAAATGCTGATACATAAAAGGTCAATTTTGTTCAAGGTTTGCACAAGCAGATTGCTGCTTTAGTAAGTCTGGCCTTCTGTGCATGTCATGTCTTGGTTACACTGGATACATCTGTAAGACTGTCTGTAATGGAACATTGGAACATCCCTGACTTACAGCCATATACCATAAGAAGTGGATGTAGTTACCGAGACATCACCCATTGGTTTGTGGACTACCTTTTTGAATCCTCGAGTTTAGCCTTTTGGCTGTCACCATCTTGGTTTTTGGCCCTCGGCGTCTCGGCTTTTTGGAACCAGAAATGACACGAGAGGCTGGAGCTAAGCACAACCAATCGCTGAACAAGATATTTTTAGGCGACCAAAATATTACAATTAACTTTAATGAACTGAAAACAGTGTACCAGTGTTAGTGTTATTATAGGAAAGTATCACAGCTACTGGTTTTATAGGTTTAGTTTCAAAATATATTAAAATTTGATGTGTTCTCTTTTTCTTCCAGATCAGTTTGACTTCTTCTTCTCCCTCTTCCTCTCTTCATTCCACAGCTGCCACTGCCTTTTCTTTACATCGCTTTAGCTCACTCTGTTCCACAGCTCCATCGTCATGTCTAACATATGCTGCGTATGTTTCCGGGACCGCAGCCAAAGTTGAGTCAGGGAATTACATTGAGATTTGTTGGTGCCAAGAAACACAGCATTGTGTTGCTTTAGACACAGACACTTGTCAAGTCCTCTAGGGGGAAAATTCAATGGCTATGACGTAATGATATTTCCCCAGTATAGAGAACTAAAAAAAACTCTATGTCCAATCAGGAGTCAAAATTACTTCATGAAGGGTATGTTTTTGACAAGGATTGAGGATCCAGATATGGTTGATTTTTGAAGCCACTTATGGGAAACCATAGACTGGATAAAATGATCTTGATGGTAAATACGAGTGAATTTTATTGCCAGTGAAATGAATTGACATCCGTAATAACAAGACTCACACAGCTCATAGTATTACAGGGAAAATTAGCTACCGGACAGAACCAGAGCTATTCTGAATCATATCCACAAATTCCTTGTCAGTAAGAGTGTTAGGAATAAGTCAAGGTTGGACAAACGTTGTTCTTTATAAGAAATGATATTACACCAAAAAAAGTGTATTCAATGCTTCCCACATTTCATAACACTTAAACTGTTGATATGATGTGTTTTTGATCACACAGCCTGTTTCATGGCCACAATTAACATTGTATCTGATACATGTATACTGATGTATGTGTGTGTGTCTGTTGTAGCCATAAATTATAGAGAAATGTAACACATGTGATGCTATGTTGGCTTTAAGCTTAAATCAATGCATTTGACTCAATATCTCTTTTGCTATCAGATTGATGACTGCATTTCTTTTCCAAAAATGTGTGACATTATGTTTTCATGCTGTTTTGTTGAGAATATATATATTCTATTCGGAATATATATGGTATATGTACTGGTTCAGGACTGTATGTAAAAAGAAGTTTTGTGACAAAATTGAAAATTTGGATTTTAATCCTAACCCTAACTATGCAGTTGGTCTGACACAGGTGTTGTACCAATAGACTGTATAAAATATGAACATATTCTCTGTGACATCACCCGTAGTTTTCTGTGGAGCCGCTGTGAAGCTCAATGTGGATGGCTCTGGCCGTCCCCATTTTGGCAGTTACGACACTTTCCATTACTCCCAGTTAATCCAAAAATGGGCAAAGAGATGAATCATCATTTTAAAGTGCTGCACTGTTGGCTTGATCAAAGGTACATTCAGCTGTACAAATGCACCAATGTCAAAAGTCAATGTCAGGCAAAAGTAAAACATTTTGCGGGGTGTTCAAAATAGAATATATTTGAACATATCAGCGATCTGTTTAGCAGGTGTTTATAGCCAGCTGTGAAATCCAGGCTCTGAAAAAGATCTGTGGTCGTCTTTATGTTGAGATAAATACCGATGTGCCATATGTGATGTTTTGTAAGGAGCTGAACAACCTGAGAGGCACTCGTGTACCATTTCTTGAGTAATTTATCGCCCAGTGGAGTTAGATATAGCCGTGCTGTGAATATCGTCTGCGTACCTCTCCCATGTTATACAGTAGGAGCTGTAAAACCAGCTTACTACTCAGCTGGATACTTTGGAATGTTGGGCTGCTCTCCACATGGGGCACAGTGACAGATTACTGTGTTCAACAGAGTTTATGTATGTCCAAATGCCATGTCCTGCACCTGAAGCTTTAGCTACAGTTCCATATGGATGCATGCCTAGAACATGATGTAATCCAGATACTGTACGTCTCATGGTCTGTTAGGAAAATTCTTGTTTTTACAATTTGGGTCTTGTAGCTTCGGCCATTGAAGCGGTTATCATTTCTATAATTTATTTATAATTTACTGAGATCTGGGAATATGGTAACAAAGTCCAATAAAACAGGTTGTAACCACTATATAGATTATCTAAATCATTTTTATTTTAGATGTTACACTGAAAGAGATTGCACCCCAAAATGTATGCACAGCTATAGCAAATATTTTCAGATTGGGCTACCCTTTATTTTACTGGGGGAGTAAAATGGTATTGGGTGGGTTGTGATCATTTAGAATATTTTATTTCCATTTGAGTCATTTCCACCAACAAAATTCTAGGCTTTAATCCAATAAATCAGCCGTTCCTCTCATCTGAGTAAATGATTATTTAACTTTTTTTTCCTTCATTCATCAATTTGTGCATAGACATGTAGACAATTTGGACATACTAACTAATACAAAGGCAACAACAGGTCATTCATTTAAAACAAAAAAAACATTAAAAGGCACAGATAAGTGACAGGGGACATGTGAAAAATAAAAATATAATAACTAGATTTTTTAAATAAAGGAGAGAAGGCGAAGAGAAAAGCGAGACGGAGAGAAGAAAATAAATAAGCGTAGAGTGTGTGGGTTTGGATGTATATCATGAGAGCTTTGGAGGATGGGTTTGGTTTAGTGTTATTTATAATGTCTGTTCATGCATACAAACTCCCATTTACCCCTGTACATGTTACCCCAGTTACCTGCTCACATTTACAGTTACATTTGAGTTGTGGCATTAGCTGAGTAGTTTGATTGAGAATGACTGACTACTGAGTTAATACATTCGTAAATGCAATGAATAACCAAATATAATTTCAGTTTAATAGAAATAAGTCACAATACCCTGGCTACAACTCTTACCAAATGAACCAAACTAAACCAAACTAATCCTTACAAGGTAATGCAGGTTGATATAACGGAGAATGTTTCCCTCTGGGTATTCTGGCCATGGCCTAGTGTTCCCTTGTAATGCCCCATTCTTTGTGTTCCTCATTATCTCCATTCTTCCCTGCTGCCAACAGATTCCTTATCCAGATCCTCCTCTATAAGAAAGAAGAATCTTTTCTTACCACCACCACCCTGTCCATGTTTTCATGGTGTTAGTACACAGATGCTGTACATCACAGCGTTATGAACACAGGAGGGACTCAAACGCAAAACATGGAAATCTCTAAAGCCAGTAGACACGTTTTCTCTTACATGTGAAAGGGTGTAATGCTCTTGCTGCAATGCATTGCTCACATTGACATGATGCAGAGTTCAAAAACTCGTCTCACACAAACACCTTGAATATTGAATGTAAAATCTTGGACAGCTCTCATTTAGATAACACATGTTAAAGGGAAACGCCTCCAATGTCACCAGTCTCACTGTGATATGTATATTGTGCATGGATCTGTGCCATGTATCACATACTATCACAGTTGGAAAGCATTTTTCAACATCAGAGAGAGGAAAAAAGCAGGACAGTAGCTGTTCCTTTTCTTTTTTATCTGCCTGTTATCTCCAGTATCCTCCTCTGTTTGATATACTGTACAATGTACAAGTCAAGCTGCAGAGACCGATGAAGTCTCCATTAACCTACAATTGTCTTTCTTATGATATCATGCTAGAGTTTTTACATCCTTTTTATGTGTTTATTTTTTACAGTGTTCTCTAAACTGGCACCAGTTTAAAGCTGATGTATAGCAGCAAGGAGAGCATGACGCACATATGCATAGCTAGCACTGTAGTCACTTCATTGAGCTGTTAGCTTCAAAGCACAGGAACCGTATGCCAAATAAGGCCTGTAGCACAATAACCTACGTATTCACACGCACGACCTTTCATCCCTTTAAATGCATTCAGCTGCCCAAAATGACCCCCCTGCTGTTCTTACACCATCTTCTACTTAGAGGAAATGAAGGAGACCAGTGCAGCTCTTAATTGCTGGCATCTGATAACTTACGTGGAGGATACACACAGTATTTTGGATGCACGTGGCACTCACGGCCGTGCACACACAAAGTTACAGACGCGCGGCAGTGAGTGCATTATCTTATCACCGACTAGACCAATTTGTCTAAGTGAAATGTCGAGTCAGACTGATGTTCAAGCTCCCATCACACCTTCTCTTATCCTAGAGGAGAAAGAGTCTGTGGAGTCAGGGACAAATGAAACTTTGTCAGAAATTGTAAAGCTGTAGATGTATATCCTGTACCAGGGACTCCGCTGGACACAATTGATGTCCTGCAAGATTTCAACGTCCCAGACAAATTCTGATCAAATATTATTTGTTTATTGAGCTTAAAAAACATTGATAGGCAGGCTATATAAAGAATGAAATCATTAAACTATGTAGATTCATGATATCTTCCGTTCTCATAGTGGCTGCTGCAACACTACACTTCCACTATAATCAATGATACCGGCTCCACCAAGCGTGAAAGCAACCGGTAAGTTGTGATTATGCACCACAGATTTTTTTTGTGAGGTGTGATCTTTCACATAGAAATGGGTCAAATTGTCAATATATATTTTTTTAGTTAAGCTCATGATGAACAAGAAATAATTTAATGATTGCCAATAGGCCAAAGCAGACATTATGACCGAGGAGATTTAAATGTCGGAAAACAGATATTCCCGGGAGAAAAACTATAATTACCGGATAAAAAAAAACAACCTGTCCAGTACATGTGTAGTAATAAAATATGTTGATTTAGTCTTAAACATGGAAAATACGATATCAACATTAACTAATTGTGTGTAAGTAATCATTTTGGAATCATTGTTTTCAAAGTATATAGTTATGTCCAATGTTGTTTTTGAAGTAACCTGTTCATAGAGACTGTGAGGGGACAAAAAAAAGAGGAGAGCTTCCCTGTATAAACATGTCTGAATTACCTGCCAGGAAGAAGATATTTTCAGAGCCTTTTTCATCGCAGTTGTCAACATGTGCGATAAGAACAGAGAGTTGCTTCCTGACGCAGAAACTGGAGAAGGATTGTATCAAACCAATCACTTTGAGGCAGTATTTGGTGTTTACCACTAACTGATGAGTGACAAAGTTTGTACTCTCTATTTCACGTTCAAACCCCAGAAGAACACCAAACCCCATTGTGTCTGTTATATTTATTCAAGGGTTGGGCGATTCTATCCTTTTCATCAAGCTCTGTGTTATATCTGGCGGCCACTCTGAAAAGTAAGGATGCAGACAAATTGAAGCGATTTTCATTTTGTCAGCTTACTGTGAGTCCGGAATGAGAAATTTGATCTTTTATTTTTCAAATAAAGCAGCAGTGGGAAACTTCAAAACTGTTCAATTTGTGTTTCTCCCTGCAGACGAGACAGAAGCCAATCCAGCTGGAAAGAAAAAAAGTGCAGTTCAGGAGGAAATATGTTTTGCCAAAACAATATAGGAATTACAAGAGAGCCAACTTGTTATGGTTGTTTCTCGGCTGTTAAAAGATTGTTTTAATGTGTGATCAACATTTCACTCAGCATGATTATTGTGGTCACATTTTGACTTTAAAATTGATCTTCCAAGCTCATAACAAGTAATAGATAGGTTAAATCAAATTTGAAGCAGTTTCATTTAGGACGAAAGGGTAACAAATGGCTATAGAGTGCTTACATTAGATGTAAACGCTTTACATTTATGCCAACTGACCATTCGCTGAGCCTGTAAACTTTAGTTACTGTTTCTGCTTTCTGCCAGCCTTCTTCTCTTGCACAGCACGTGCAGTTTTCAATGAAAGCGCTAGAAGATTTATCACTCGAAAATCAAAACATTGACAAAAGCAGGTCTGTCATAGTCTCCAACCATTAACTTGTTTTATCGAAGGAATCCTATTAAAAGCTCTTAAATGTGCTTGATGGATACATACTGATATCATGCAAAAAGACTGAAGTTTGGACAACCAAGACAGAATATTTGTATATATATATATATATATATATATATATATATATTTACATTTGTGCATTTTCAAACAGCATGTTTCAGTTTTAAGTTTACAAGAGAGGCTTTGAGATAGTAAGCTAACCGATGCATTTGGCAAATATAATGCTCATATAATTTGCTTAGATGGGGTTGCTGGAGTGTGAACGTCCCCATTCCAAAAAAATCAGGACAGAGCTAACCTTAGCCTAACTTTAGATCTGCTGCTGACAAAATATTGTAGTTTGTTCAAGACTTGCTAACTCATGTAACTTCTGTGTGAAATTAAAACGCTATGTAATAAGCTAGTTAGATGGGCATGCTAACATTTGCATCATAGACTGTATATAAGAAGTGGACGTAGACACCGTGACATTCCCCGTTCATTTGTTGACTAATTTGAAACCTCGAGTTTGTCATTGTCGTTTTTAGGAACCAAAAGTAACAATATGTGGGCAAGAGTTTGGAGCTAGTATAAGTAAGTAAGTAAGTAAGTATAACCGAACGCAGATCAAGACATTTTCAGGTCACCAAAATGTTACAATTAACTTTCATAAACTAACAACACACCGTAAAAGGGTTACACAATGAACATTATGCTGTATTGAAGAAGACTTGAAACTAGCGTTTGAGACCTAAATAGACTCATTCGGAAAAGGTTTACTGAGGTAATATAGCAAATGAGAGTGGAGTCGCCCCCAGTTGGCCATTAGAAAGACAGCAGGTTTAAGGGACTTCCGCATTGGCTTCACTTTTCAGACCCAGAGTTTGCCCCTTGGTTTGCATCTTCCATCACAGCAGACAAAATCACTGTGAATGTATTGCTTTCAATAAAGAAATATTTTATATTAATAATAATGAATTGTCTCCTTTGCATTACTCCTAGTAACACATATATCAGGACTTGGTCTCTTAACTTCAGGAGCAATTTGTTGCTACTCCTGTCTTGCACAGTGGAGAAACAACTTCCACCGACCTCTAAATAGCCTGAGCTCCATAATTCATCGCAGTGAAGACAAGGCCTTTATTTGGATTTGTCAAAGTTTCTGTTTTATCGTTATTTCATTTTGCCCTAGTTGAGTGTTTTTATTATGCTCTGTTTTCAGCAAACCACCCGCAGGAAGAAATGTAAGTATCTGGCAGGAAACAATCCTTGACAACATGACATCTTGCAGCCTGGATTGTCACATCTATTTGTACTCAGAGTTTATATGTTGCCTTGATAACAAAGCACTATTCTTTTTATTTCATAGTAAAGGGAAAATATAACATTTTTAAAATAAGATTTACACAAAACATGAATGAATGAAATGAATTCTAACAAAGCAAAAGCAAATTGAGACTTAATTTCAAATGGAACCTATAATTGCTTCCTTTTACTGTGTTTAAACATAGAAAGCGTGACCTAATTGTTTTCTGAAGCTGCTTATTTTTCTTCTGGGTTTGTAATCTTTTAGATAAAGTCTTCTTTATGGCTCCTTGGGGTCCAGGGCATGGCTGTAAATAGATACAGAGAGGAAACTAAGTGGGTGATCATGTTGTTTCAGCCTTAACAACACACTTGCAGAGACATCCCCCGCCACACACCCCCACATCAAACTGATTGACAGTCTGCAAACATCATCCGTCAACCAGCCAATAACTGTCCAAACCAGCAAATCAGCTGGCTGCCCAGTCGCCGATAATATCAGTTTTTCAGCCACCCAGAGAGCAAGTCACAAAGCACTGTTTCAACCAACCAGTCGGTCACTCAGTCAATCAACACCTTTTGGTTCTTGCTATCAGAAAGAATTTCTTGTCACTGTCTTCTCCTCCTACAACACCTGGAAACACACACACACACACACACACACACACACACAAACACACACACACACACACAAACACACACACACACACACACACGGACACACACACGGACACACACATGGACACACACAGGCACAAGCCAGCCAAATGGCTACTCCTGTCACACTTTGTTACACTTTGTTCTCAAACGAGCAGCAGTGCTTCCACTGAAATGCCACATCCATTCACCAGATGCTTTCTCTTTCAAATCAGATGGTCTATCTTCCGAACTCTGCGGTCGCTCTGCCTCTCATGTATTCCGTTATGAAAAATCACAGAATCTTTGCACTTGGCTGTTTCAGCCCATGATCTTATCCAGTGTGACTTAGCATGAGTGAGCAGGACAGATTTAGTGTTGCCTCAGATGGGCTATCACAGGATGAGCATGCTGTCTGATGCAGGAATCGAACCACTGACCTCTATTCAGTGTCTAATCACCACAGCGGGTGGGTTATACCTGACACACCCCTTCTCATTTAGTTTTGTGTTTTAAGATGTTACATTTTTAATGATATTCCTTGATATAAACATACTTTATATGTTATTATATACTGTATCTGAATTGTACTTTTGTTAGATAACCACAATCTTATTCTGAACAGAATTATCTCCATAATGTGTGAGGTTGGGTTTTTTCAGTTTTTCTCATACCATTTTTTTTTTCAAACAGCTCTCTCTCTCTCTCTCTCTCTCTCTCTCTCTCTCTCTCTCTCTCTC
>CALSBV010012177.1:5570683-5586438 GCA_943590825.1 Bovichtus diacanthus
ACTAAACTTGATAAAAATTCTGAGAATTCGGATAGAAAATCAGAATAGGGACCAGGAGGGCGGTACACTATAACAAATAAGATTGGCTTTATTGTTTTCCATGTTGGGTTTGAAAGCGTAAGAACAAGGCTTTGAAAAGAGCTATAGTTTAGTTTAGGTTTAGGATTGATTAATAGGCTTGAGTCGAATATAGCTGCAACTCCACCACCTCGGCCTGTACCTCGAGGAACATGAGTATTTATATGACTAGGTGGAGTGGATTCATTTAGACTGACATATTCTTCATGTCTCAGCCAGGTTTCTGTGAGACAAAATAAATCAATCTGATTATCTGATATTAAATCATTTACTAATCCAGCTTTAGCTGACAAAGACCTGATGTTTAAGAGTCCACATTTAATTTTTCTATTTAGTTGGACTTTTGCAGTGGTGGTGTTCATTTTTATTAGGTTTTTATGTACAACTCCTCTTCTGTTTGCTATTGATTTTATTGATTTCAGTGGTCGTGGGGCAGACAAAGTCACTATGGGGATTTGAGTGGGGATTTGAGTGGGTGACTGCCCGGATGGAAGCACAGAGAAGTGTGTAAGACTGCAACTCTGACTCCTGGCCTCAACTCCGGGTTGTCATGGATTAGGTCCACTAATAAATGCACTAAGATTACTAGATATGAGATCCGTTCCTTCCAAAGTAGGATGAATGCCGTCACTCCTAATCAGACCAGGAGTTCTGATGATGTCCATGCTGTCTAATTTCATTTGTGCAATATCTGGCATTAACAATAGTTTTTAATATCACCAACAGCCGCATAGGCAGTTATGAATCGTTCAACTTTAAGATTCCCAAGACATAACAAGGAAGAGTTTTAAAGGCAACAAAAATGCATCCGTCCAAATCAAATTCTTATACTTACCATCCCCAATGTAAGCATGTAAGCTGTTGTTTAGAAACTTGTGTTCAACCATTAACAACCTCAATCAGAGTCGATCATTTGGACCACTGTTAATTGTGATGCAGATCTCCATGTTCGACACTACCTGTTATTCCCTTAGACCCAGTGGACCACAAGTGACTTCATATAATATCACCTACACAGATAAGCTCAGCTTTGTATCATGGGGCGAACAATATCCATTTCCCTTTGGCAGACTCGGCTCTTCTCATTTTCTCCTTCTTCATATCAAATTGTTAGATCGCGCTTTCTCCATGCAGATCTGCATTGGCCTTCCTAAAGGATAACGATATTAGTGTGTTCCTTAATAACTCTGCTACACTCCCAGATATGACCCAGTTTTTCCTGTCGTATCTCTCAGTCGATCTGAGGGTCTGCCTGTATTGAATTAACAAGATTGACGGGTTAGTGTGTTTGGTTGGGGGGGGCCTAAACTGCCTTCTGTATTACCACACACTGTCAGGCCTGGATTACATATCCCATTAACAGTGGAAACAGAGATAGGCAATGATGGAGGGGATTGGAGGGCTGGCAAAAGTCAACAAGAAGAAGAGAAAAAGATAAATAGAGAAATTAAAGTAGAAGGGGTCAGAGAGGAAAGAAAATTGGAAGCAGCAGATTGGCAAAGGCCCAAGGATAGAGATGGGGATGTGGTATGAAACAATGATGGGAACGCGAGGAAAGACGGAGGCAGGCGTCACAAAACCCTTTTAAGATACGGTCACAGTAGCCTTCTGTTCAACCAAATTGCACTGCATCTTCTGTGAGAGTGATGCTACAATTTGTGGTCTGGTAGTGAAAGGAGCTGATCACACTGAGACGTGTCGCTACAGGCGTGGCCACTTCAAAATACTATTGGCTGGCAAAGCATGTCTCTGCCTGCGCAACTGGCAAACTATCACAACATGAGATATAAATTCCCTCTCAACTCTTACCTACTCCGTAGCTCTCTAACGGTCAAATAGTTAAAGGGAAACAGGCCCTTCCTACATCCAGGCCATGGTCAAATCCCACACCCCACCTCGCTCACTTCACTCTGTATTGGCCAATCGGCTCGCTATTCCCTCACTGCAAGTGGGACCCAGATACCTCTCAAATAAAACCCGCCTGTTTGCTATCCTGGCTCCAAAAAGGTGGAATAAGGTCCCCATTGATATCAGGTCAGCAGAAAGTCTTCACACCTTCCATCGCAGTCTGAAAACCCACCTGTTTCGACAGCACCTTGGCCAATAACCAATAAATAAACATTTTAAAAATCGTATTTCTGTATGTTGCACTTGGTTTGGCTTATTTGAAGCTATTGTACTGCACTTAAAATGAGTTCACCTATTTCAAGCTAATGTACTGGCAAGGAGTTGTATCCTCATGATTGTTTGCACTTATTGTAAGTCGCTTTGCACAAAAGCGTCAGCTAAATGTAATGTAAAGAAGTTAACTAGCTAGCTAGCCCTACCACATCTAATGGCATCAAAACAGGAACGACGTGGTAAAGTAGTAGCAGTGCTTGCTTGATTTAACATTAAGTGTGACATTAGCAAATGTTGCAATTATACGCCTTGCGCTGTAAATTGAAAATATTTTAACTTTTATGCACGTCTAAAAAAACGCTAGAAAAATGTAATGTGCGGTGCAAGGCCGGCGTGCACAGCAGGCATTGTTTAAAGTTAGAAAAAGAGTTGTGTTTTGCATTACATGTTGATACAGTAAACATGTCCAGTGCATGATCATAAAATAGTTACATGTTATAATAATAATAATAATACATTTGATTTATATAGCGCCTTTCTAGAAACCCAATGTTAAGTAGTCTAGTTGCTACAAGTTCATATTGTATTGCAAGAGTGGATGTTATAGGAAAACAAATGAATTTCAATCATTTCAAGTTCTGTACAAACAATTATTTATAATAAAACAAAACGTAATCTTAAAGCAGCTTTACGCTTCCCTCAAAACATATTTGCTGTTGCAAATGTGTAGTATACAAACGTAATATCCAGGAAACAGGGTTGGTGCTAAACCTGATAATGAAACATCCTGGAATAACAACCTCCCCTTTTCCATTTTCACAGTGCATCACTTTTTCTACTACCCACCATACATACCTAGTAGATCGAAGTTCAACAAAGGGGAACTCTGAGTAACAGGAAGAAACATGGGGGTCTGGAGGGAAGGATGGGAAATGGGGTAATGTCCATACAGAGACGGCAATGGGAGGTTGGGGAAATGGAAACCATCTGCTACCACATAACATTTGAGTCAACCTTTCACTAAGAGATAGAATAGGATGGTAGAAAGGGGTGGAGGGTTGTTCAGTGAGAAAGAGATATCAGGAGGGCCAGTGGTGTGGTTCCTCTGATCCTCAAAGTCTCTCTTTCTCCCTTACTGCAATACCACCATCTGAAAGTGAGCCATGGGGGGAAAAACACACATGGAGTTAATGCCTCTAATGAGAAATAGTGCTTGTAGGCTTCTCTGGTTTACATTTCTGAAAGTAAAAACACACCCTATAAAGTCCATAGGGCCAACATTATGTAATAATAATAATACAGAATTCTGTAAAAATACAGAAGTATTACAGCCAATCACATTCTCAAATCTTTAAACTGATCCTGAGATGCCCTAGATAATGTATAACATATTTATATACTGAAGTTACGTTTAATCATTCATGAATAGAAATGTATGATAGGTATTTTCACAATTCAAGTATCACATGTCAAAACAAAAATACTTCTACTTACCTTCGTTTGATCAATAATTTGATCATAGTTGGCGGTCCATATTTTTGGTTTTCAGTGCCTATCATTTGTGAATTAAATGAGCCTAAAAGAATAAATATTTTATAGGGATTCTAATGATTAATTGAACAGATTATGTTCATGTACCGTTTCTTAGAACCCAGTATGGGATCTTTCTTTTCATCGCTTTCACTGAAAAGTCAGTAGTGCCATGTAACTGAATTCTTATTCTAATGCAGAATTGTTTTATATTACCATGTCATGGGAAGCAGGGAAAGCCAACAAGCCGCTGTCTTGGGAAACCAATTACGGTATAGTCTCGCTCCTACTTGCTTGCCTTGGGCTTCTGATTATGGGACTATTATGGGGTTTTGAACCTAGGGCTTTTCAGTTGAAAAAGCATCTTCTTCACACATTATATTAACCTATTGCACTTTCGATGTGAGACATTACATTACATCTCATTTAGCTGACGCTTTTGTCCAAAGCGACTTACAATGAGTGCAAACAATCATGAGGATACAACTCCAAACAGAAAGAGTCTTGCAAGTACATTAGCTTTAAATAGGTGAAATAATTGTAAGTGCAGTACAATAGCTTCAAATAAGTCAAATCAATGTAA
This sequence comes from Bovichtus diacanthus, assembly GCA_943590825.1. Classification (NCBI taxonomy): domain Eukaryota; kingdom Metazoa; phylum Chordata; class Actinopteri; order Perciformes; family Bovichtidae; genus Bovichtus; species Bovichtus diacanthus. The sequence continues at coordinate 5,574,996 of CALSBV010012177.1, forward strand.
GTGCTACATACAGAAACGATAGAATAAAAACTGAACCATTATCTTCAAATAAGCCAAACCAATTTAAGTGCTACATACAGAAATAAGATTTAAAACATTTTTTTATTGGCCAAGGTGCTGTCTAAACAAATGAGTTTTCAGTCTGCGACGGAAGGTGTAACGACTTTCTGCTGACCTGATCAATGGGGAGCTTGTTCCACCATTTTGGAGCCAGGATAGCAATCAGGCAGGTTTTATTTGAGGGGTATCTGCATCCCATTAGCAGTAGGGGAGTAGTAAGTAAGGTCTTGGATGGGAGAGCCCTTCCCTGGAAAGAAAAGCAGTTTGGTCTTGTCAAGGTTGAGTTTTAAGTGGTGTGCGGACATCCACTGAGAGATGTCGGCCAGACAAGCAAAGATTTATGCCTCCACCTGGGTTTCGGACCTGGGAAAAGACAGAATCGTATGCGTAGCTGTGGTCGGAGAAGCCATGAGAGCGAATGACAGAGCCAAGTGAATTGGTGGAAAAGAGGAGGGGACCCAGGACAGAGCCCTGATGAATCCCAGTGGTGAGTTGACAGGGGTCCGAAAGAGATCCTCTCCAAGTTACTATGTAGGTGGGGTACTTTATGTAGGATTTGAGCAAGAAGAGAGCAGAGCCTGAGACTTCTAGTTCTTGGAGGGTGTAAAGGAGGATCTGATTGTTCACTGTGCCGAACGCAGCAGAAAGGTCCAGAAGGATGACAGCAGAGGAGAGGGAGGCTGCTCTAGCTGTGTAAAGTTCCTCAGCGAGGAGGATAGTATCAGTTGAGTGGCCTGCCTTGAAACTAGATTGGTGCATGGTGATGGTAAGACGAGAGTTGATGATAGACCGTATGCTCAAGTATTTTGGAAAGGAATGAAAAAAGAGAGACAGGTCTGTTGTTGTTCACTTAAGAAGAGCCGAGTGGGGTGAGATTGCTGAGAAAAGGAAGGAGGTCAGGTGGACTGTAGAAGGTGAGAGGGGATAGGGCCCAGAGGGCAGGTGGTAGGGCGGGCAGAAGTAACGAGAGTTAGAACCTCATTCGGAGAAAGGGTGGAGAAGAAAGTTAGAATGGCAGGAAGTGATGTGGATGATGAACAGTCGATGTCAGTTGCTAAGTTGGAAAATGAAGAGTGTATGTCATCTATCTTTTTTACGAAGTAGTTGACAAAGTGACATGGTAGAAGGGAAGAAGGAGGTGGGGAACTGGGCTGAGAGGACAGCTGAGGCAAGAGAGGAGGGAGAGAGGGAATGAATGTTACGGTGTACCGGTACAGTATTAGCTGAATTAGGTTTGTCAGATTGGGAGAGGGGGAGAGAGTAGGATAGGAAAACTTGATGTCAGAGAGGTTCGAGGTAGTTCGAGGTGGTGGCCAGCTTTGTGAGTAGGTGGGGATGGACACAGTGAGCAAGCAAAGGAGGATAGGAGAGATAATAAGTCTGTTGACTTCTCTGACTGTATGTTGAAGTCACTGAGAAGTACAAACGGTAGGCCATTTTCAGGGATGTTAGATAGGAATGGCAAATTCCTCCAAAAACTCCCCCGAAGGACCTGGAGGACGGAAGAGAACAACAATATTAAATTTAACCGGCTGAGTTACAGTGACGGAATGAAATTCGAAATAGAGATCAGTAGACCTGTGCCTCCTCTGCCAGTGGGTCTTGGTGAGTGGGTAAAGGAGTAGCTGTAGAGAGAGCAGCAGGGGTGGAAGTGTTATCTGCTGTAATCCAAGTCTCAGTGAGAGCAAGGAAGTCAAGGGATTGCTGGGAGGCGTAGCCAGAGATGAAGTTCCACAGGCACCCTGTGACAAGGTGTTGAGTATGTGAGGAGCAAGTGGGATAGACAAAAGTAGAGAGGTAACGGTAGTGTTGCGAACAGGTGCGAGGCCTTTAATATCTGCGAGAAGACACATGAACAGGAATGGGAAATACACACATTCTAATAAGGAGAGGGAAGAGCAAGCAGAACGAGATATTTAGCGCAAGCAAGCGTTGGCTTTTCTTCCCACTTTAGCCTCCCACAAAGACTCCTGCAAAATACTTCTTTGTCTTTGTTTATCTGAGTATCCTGCGAAAAGCTCCTTAAGCACAAAAAGATGTTCTTTAACCCTTTGACCTTTGAATGACCTGCTAAAGGATCTGACTCAACTTTTAAACGTCTATCATCTCAACTGAGTCACTTCCACATGCCTGACACAGAAACCACTTTCAAGAAAGATCCACATGCGCCGGTTGTGCCCTCTGAAGTCAAACATTTTTCCACATAAGAGATAATTTACTCCCATGAATGTCTCAGTAAGTTAAGTCAACAATGTAACTGTTGAATCAGGACTTGTTAAAGTTGTTACTTACCATGAGGCCCTTATCATTCCTGCTGCACCATCTGCACGTTTGATGCCTCGGACATTGCCGGGCCATAATGTTTATGTGTTGATCACTGAGACATGAAACTTCTGTTTGGAACCAAAAACATAATAGAAACAGACCAATGTTAAGATTGATAACAGTGCATAAGTTACAGTCGGTGCTGTAACTGGAGCAAAGTTGTTGCAAATTGTTCCACCACGCAAATACACACACCAACACCAAAAAATAGCCTGAATTTTAAATAAATCAAAGTCTGACCACTGCTGGGAGGAGAGATGTGGAAATCAATCACTCAGAATCCTGCTGGCATAACATAGTGGCCCCATCTTTTGATTTATGAAAATGGTCATTTTCAGTTCAGTTTGACCACCTTTCCAACCTTTATGTAATACCATATAAATATAAATACGTAGTACGAGTATAAATACGTAATAAATTATACACACAACTTGGTCTAACATAATAAGCTTTTTAAATATGATATAATACGGCTGATTACACCCTGCTGTCTTTGTTCAGTGGCTGTGACATTAGAGGAACAAGGAGATCAGATTTAGGATGTTCCAGAAAAAAAGAAAATTTGGGTTGTGTCTACTTGCTTTGACAATATTTAGTCTTGTTGTTAATGTTATTCTTGTTATTCTTGGAAATACTAAGCATTACTCAATATCATTGGGCATCCACTCAAGGCTTCCTTGAAATACAGTATGTATCCTGTAATGCACTTTTCTTTGCTCCGAATCCTCAATGAAAATATTTAGTCTCATCTCAGGATCAGGTCTAATGAAGCTATCCAATCTCTCTTATCATGCAGTAAGTTCAGCACAGACAAACGTTTGTCTTAAGCAGTGGTTTGGTATGGGAAACATTCTGGATCAATTTATAACAGGGAGGGGGTCGCACTCTGACGTTGTGCTATAATACAATCCAGTAGATCTGTAGGTGTGTGTGCTTGTAGCTCTACATCTGCACGTCCCTGCCTCTGTGTGTGGGTGTGTGTGAGTGTGTGTGTGTACAAATTAGTCTTTCCCAGCATTTATGTTTGTCTTTTGTGTGTGTACGTGTGTGTTTTCATCTGTGTGCATATGTGCTTGTAGCTCTATATGTTTTGTAGAAAGCTGTTTTGATGCTTCAGTTGTGACTCACTCCAAATTCTCTGGGGGGGAAAAAACTCGGAGAAAAAAGGAAACCACAGCTTTACTAATTTACTAATTTGTCGTTGCATTAAAGAGTCTGGCACAAACACGATAGAAGCTGAATTTCTCAGAAATGACAGAATATTTAACTATCTTCTGATAAGATCGGAGAATGTGTGCACTCATCATGAATGGAGAGCCAGTTAATATAATTAACATGCCCCAAGTTACAATGGGTTGTTTATAAATAGATGTGGCAAAGGCTCTAAAACATTTTGACATTTCATAATAGCACAAGGAAAGCGTTAAACAAAGACAGCCATTTGAATCCTTTGGTTTACATTATGTCAGGAAATTAAAAGAAGAAAGGTATCCTGTTTAAATAGCACAATGTCATTATCATGTTCTGGTGTACTCTCACTTTCCCAAGTCCATTATGAATGTTGTTTGCTAAAGAAATTCCACAACATGAAATTTCATGTCCTGACATAAATGCTATGATAAATATGTTATTTTTCCCCTTTGTTCCTGTAAATATAACGTCAAAGGAGTGGGTGAAGAAAACAGTAAGATGAAATTTATATTTTTTCTTTTCTTTTTAACCATGGAATATAAAAAATGTCTTCATATGTGGTCCATCTAGTGCTGGACCCACACACTAAAGGTTAATTGGACAGACTTTATGTCCGATACACCCATCCTTACAATTGCAGGGGTGTTCCTGATTATCACTGGTCTGGAATCCTGTAGTGTAAAACAAACAGTGATGGAATGGAGCGAATTTACCAGAAAAACATATACTTATAGACGTAGCTTGCACTAGCCCCATTTGAGAGGAACAATACAATTTCAGTTCGCTGCAAAATGTATAAGACTTGCTGATACCGTCTTCTCAGCCATGGCTTCATCCACAGTTTCTTTTTCTCTTTTTATTTGTTTTTTTTCTAGTGCAAAACATAGCTCACACAGGTGCAACCAGCTAACAAAAACAGGCCACCGGCATATTTGTTTTTTCTGAAGTCACATTTGATATCGATCCCTGGAATCGCTGCTCTGAAATCGTTCAGAATAAACACCAAGTGGGTGGTCTTGCGTCTTGACTTAATCATGTGGTGTGTGCGTTCTTACGATTAAAAGGTGAACAATCGGATAAAATAGTCGTTATGTCTGTGCTCTTAGTGCGGTAGATTTTAAAATAATCCATCCGAAAAAACTCAGCCCAGTGTTTCCAACCCTTTTCCAATGAAGGTAGCTAGCTACCTCCAAAGCCACTCCCACAAAATTATCATAATGAACGTAAACAACGAACATGGCTATTGTAATTACTCACAGCTGTCAAGCTAGTAGCATGTGGAAGACTCCGGTGCCATGGAAGGGCCGAGTGCACCAGCTAAACAGGCAGGACTCCTGTCCAATCATTTTATTCAACCGCAAAGTGGACTTGAGCATGGCACTGATCTAGACTCTACAGTATATTATGAATGAATCTAAAACCAAGGGAAGACACTTCAGCTCAGTTTCTGTTAGCACCAGCATCCTGTCACCAGGCAGCCAGCAGTAAACTGGTTGTAATAGATAGACGCTGGAGGGAAACATACATTAGCCACAACTGACCTCATTAACCCGTCATGCCTCTGACCTCCCTCAAACACAGGGTTAACTACCACAGCTTTTTGAGAGGCTAAGCTGGTCATTTAGGGACTCACAGTAGTGTGTACTTTTTTGACCCTACACTTTTTGTAATTTAGATACAAATTATGGCTGTATGAGAAAAACCTGACTCTATCCATATTTTGAGTTTAAAAATGACAGGATTAAAGTAGCTAAAACTTTCTCTTTCTATACAGTGGTTACATATCTGTGTCAAAATGTTTTAAACAGCTGCAGGGAAAAAGGCTTCATAATTGTCAGATCTAAATACCCCATCATCACCGCACCATTAATCATCAATGTGTCCTTGTTTGTGAACCAGAAATTGGCATACCAAATATGTGTGTTTAGTCATTTCATTGAAGAACTAAGCAGTTCAACTGATTATTGTTCACGGCTCTGCAACTGCCAGATATCTCTCGTTTACATTTCACTTTTTCCCATTTAGAGGTGACACATGAATGTAGATGAATTTAACAGAGATGCATATCAGTCAGTACAGTGTTTGTACAGCAAGCTCTTGGATTGTGAGTTCAGACAATCATTAAAACTCAACAACATTCATGGTCCTGAAAGATACACAACAGTAGCACTGGTTGTAATTATGGCTGTTCTTTATTATTGAGCTTTACAGTGTTTCCTATTAATTGGAAGGGAAACCACAACCTCCTATAAAGCGTGGATTAAAGTCCTTTATGTGGCTTCTACTCATCATCACCAAAGATTTTCCACTAGCCAACACGTCTGTGAATATAAACACAACACAATTAAAAGCTGATTATTGTTCTGGTAAAATATTACTTAGAATGTCTTTATGTTTTTGTGTGTACAGAGACCATGCATTCAAATGCAGGGAATTACAACCAGCCAGTTAGAAACTGTTGAGAGAAGATCAACATTTGTTTCTGTGAAACGCTGTGTTTGAGTCCGCCCTGCTCCCAGGTTGGAGATTATTGTCCTAAAAATGGAGCTGCATCATCAAATGCCAGAAAAGACATTTCCCAACACTAGTACAAAAAAAACACCACTTGCTTCTCTGAATTGGATGTGCTTGAGCCAAACCTCCATTTACTAACTTCATGGGAGTGACTGAGGTTTACACAAAAATAAATGATGGGTAAAACCCCAAAAGTCTACAACTAAAGCAAGTTAACATCTTCATGATGTAATGTTGTATCAATGTTTAGCCTCAGACAGCCCTGTTTAGTGCTGAGCCTTCAGTCAGCTATTTGGTCAGAATTGTAATGACCAAAAATAAGAAATCTAATTTTCTATTTATATTTTTGCTGTAACAGCGGCATTAATGTTCCTCTTGGAAATGATAGTAATTAGATCTGTGGGGTACGATATACAGGTATTGACGACAAGCGTAATATTTAAATGAAACGTTATTATCATAGTAATAATACACATAATATCGTGTAAATAATCCAGTGCCTCCTAAATCATTTCCATTTCTCTCTGTTCAGCTTGGTCTCCCTCCCCCAATGTCCCTCAAACTGTTTCTGTCATTCATTGGCCAAAAAAAAAGAGAGAAAACGCACAATAACCAAAGTTACAGATTCATTTAACTGATAGCATTTTTTTTAGATAGAGATAATATCGTTATCGTGTATTCTTTTGGCCATGATTATCATGTAGTGAAAATCTGATGTCATGACACCCAATTTTTGGTCTGTAGACCCATCTGTGATTTGATCACTCCCTACGTACTCCTTGACTCCATACGTTATTCTGTTTTGTGGTTTGAATCATCGGGTAATGTATGCAGAGCTGAGGTTACTACCTGTTGCACTGAGTTGTGACAGTCTGGCCATTTGCCATCACCACAGTTGGACCCACGAAAGAGAGACAGCTATCATTTTCTACATCCATCTATTTTCTATACTGTGGGACAAACAACTCTGAGCATTTGCAGGAGCTGCCAATGACTCAGCAGGTGTTGAAATAACATGCTGCATTCCCGCAATGTCAGCAGAAGTGGAAGAACAGGAAACCCTCCTGTTATTCTGACTTCCGAGATAGTAGCCCACATCTTTGTCATCATCCTGCTGCTGTCAAACTCTAATCTGCTCTCCTGTCTGCTGCCGTCAGCTGTCATTTCAGGCGATACTGTTGCGGCCCTCCTCCACCCCCTTTACCTCCAGTCATCATATCTAGTGCCCAGGTTGAGCTCTTCAGAAGTCCACTGCTCATCATATCAGATCTTCAGCGTTCTCTTCATCATCACCATCACCACCAGTGTCTAGACCCCATGGGGGGGTTTCCTATTCAATTTACAGCTTCGTCTCCCCCTGAAAAATATATTATATCATGATGGGATCTAATCAATAAAGACTATTGACATTTCTCATCCTCTAGGGCACATTTCAATAAATATTCATTCACTCAGAAATAAGTCTCTCCTGATTGAATTAGTGTTAAGACCAGGGCTGTGAAAATATTGATTTTTTTCTTACCACGGTGAAAAAGCAACGTATCTTCACTGTTTTGCGGTTTAACGCCAATGCGGCCACTGCTTTATAAACCAGACTTGAAGTTTACTTTGTAAAATAAATCCATAATTCAGAATTCAAAACACTGAATGTCAAGTATTGTTGTTTTTAACAATGGGTACCTGGGAATCCCATGATGCGTGGAGTTTCGGGAAAGGGAAAGATATCTTACATTACTGACAGTACATTAAAAAAAAGAAGTTGACAGCACGTCTTCCAACAGCATCAGCCCTCAGATATGGGTCAGTCACTGCTATGGGAAACGCCCATCCAGAGGTTTGAATCTAAGACACCCAAAAACAATTAAAAAATGTGTACAATAGTTGCAGTTTTATTAAACTTAATATTATACATCTGTGAGGAGAATTCAAGTTTCCTTTCAAGGCAGTATTTACTCTCGCTGTTTATTGTCTCGCTACACAGACCTCTGACAGAGAACTGTGTAGGGTGTAAAAATTGCCAAAGCATTGAAAGTTTCCAAGAGCACTGGATATTTCAACATTTGGAAACACCGTGACTCTTCCTAGAGCTAATTACTGTGTGCCAACAGAAATAACCCTATCACTTCTATGCCAGCCATACACACACATTTCATCTTACACACTTTAACACACAAACACAATATCCAATTTTGTCCCTTTTGCATTCAAGTGGTATATCAGCCGAGAGCCACTGCTGTTCCTGCCACCTACTGCACCTGATAACCACCCTGGGAGTGAAACACAAGCACACACAGAAACTTCAGCGTATCTGGTTCTGCGAGACATGAGATAGAGAGCAGTCACTTTTCCATTGGGCTGGTCGCCGAGTCTGTTTACCTCTTTTACTGTCTGCCACACACATAGACACAAACATTTACTCTACAAGGATGTCCAGACAACTGGTAGCTGTGCTAAATAAAGAAGAAAATGAAAGACATCAACCCTGTTGTTGGTGTTTCCCCTCAAGCTAGAGAAGGTCTTTATCCATGTCCTCTCCAAACATGAACCGACAGGAAGAATTGGTTTAAGAGTGAACCTGGAACTCAAAAGTGCTTTTCTCAAATGCTGTGTATCAATACAAGGTTATTTGTAATGTCAGGTCTTGGTCAATAAATAACTGGGTCAGAGAGACTTATTTAGGTTTACTTTCTCAAGCTGTGTCTCTTAGGAGGAACACACCCTTAAATGTATCTTACCTCAATACACTGCAGACTGAATTCAGGAGATGAATGCAAATACTCTAAAAGAAAAGAAAAGAAAAGAAAAAAACCTGCAGTACACTAGTGCACCACATTCACTGGGGCGGTAGGCTTTTAATAACTAATCTAAATAAGAAAAGACTAAAAGTGTTTTATCAAATAAAAGGAAAAGTATATTATCTCATCAACCGATAAATCCTGAGAAATTAGCAAAAGTTACACAGCATTTGTTATTATTATATGGAATTTGTGGCCTTTGGTTTGGGAGTAATCATTAGTCTGAATATAGACATATTGTATTTAGTAATAAAATTGCTAAAAGCTTTTTTTTATAAACTCACTGATGCACATTTATTCTAGGTTAGTGAACTGCAGTGCCTAATAACAGAGGGTTTCTATTAGTTCTATTACTATTATGAAGTTAAATGACACTGACTGTAGAGTAGTGTTGTGCACGTTTTTTAAGAACTGAATTGCTTTTTTCCGAGAAGAATCTTTCCCCAAAGGCCACCCACCCACAATTATATCATTACAGTTCAGTGACTTGTGAACTCAGTCAGGTAAAATGGTAAAAACACATGTCTCGACCCTGAGCAGACCTTCATCCTACACCCAATGTCTACAGCCAGATTCTACAGATCCCTCCTTTAACTTTCGTGGCTTCAATTTTCTGTGTGATTACTTCCTCTCCTCCAAAGATGAAAACTCATCCTCGGACGATAAAGCTCCCAGGTTGGAGAGCCATAGTGTGTGGGCATGTGTTTTGTGTGTGTGTGTGTGTGTGTATTAGTGATTTTATGGTGTGTGTGTGTGTGTGTGTGTGCGTGAGACGAACAGCTAGTTCTTACTCTTTGCACAGTTTTCTATAGATTTCCCATCAGTTTTCTCCCCATCATCACTCCAGTTTAGATGGTACTTGCATTCAAATCACTATTTTTGTCCTTGTAGATTTACATTACAACAGAAACATAATACAGTACTGTATTCCTGGAAACACCTCTATTGTATGATTATATTTGTTGACAGGCAGTAGCTTGTAAATAAAGCAATTTCAGCAGGAGTTGGTGAAAAAACCTTATTGAAATTGGACTATTTTCACACACTCAGTACAAATTGTGAGACCCTGACCCATTGATTTTGGAGGTGCAGACCTGCTGATTTGTGCTGAGAATCAGCTCAACATTTAGCTATATTTTGGTATTTTAATTATTTTAATTTTTATTTAAAAATATTAGTAATTGCAACATACTAAGCATATGGGGAGCAGAGAAGTGGATTATAGAACAGAATTACTTTGAGAAGTTTCTAGTGCTTTTTCACTGTGAATCTCGTTGATTATTGAAAACTGACAAGAATTTCAGTAACAACAGTTTAAAGGAATAGTTCGACCAAAATAGTGCTTGGCCGGGACAGGTCAACTAACTAACTAACAGAGACTCCAGGAAGTTCTGACCAAAAAAAAAAAGTATCGCCAACCCCCAATAAAATGGCGAATGATCGTTTTTACACTTTGTTTTTGTACATATTAAACAAATAAGATGTATTGTGTTGAAAAAAAGCTTTAGACGTGCTGGTAGGTTCAATGTTTTACCTTTGCACAGAACCAGGTTAGCTGTTTCCCCCGACATCCAGTCATTATATTTATGTCAGGCTCCAGCTTCATATTTACCGAACAGACATAAGAGTGGTATCTATCTTCTCAACTTATTCTTGGCACGAAAACAAATAAGCGTATTTCCCAGAATGTTGAACTATTCTTTGAAGCTGACAAGAGCCACCATTGTTCATAAAAGACAAAACTGCCATCTTCTAACAACCGCCTTGCAAGCCAACAGGGATGAGTTTTTTATACTAAAACACATTTTGGGTGCAATGTAATCTTTTTCTGCTAGGTGGAACTTTGGTTATGTTTATGAAAGGATGACAAGTTGACAGGCACATGTCAACATTTTTGAAAATCTAATTTCAGCCTAGGTTTGACAGCTGGAGAGATTCAACATGTCAAGAGGAATCACACACAAATAAAGAGCCAAAAGCCAAAAACACTTAAAAAAACACGAGTTAATGCTAAAAAGAGACGGATGAGAGGGTGAAGAAAGAAAATCTCCAGAAAAAGGCAACAAAGCCAAGGGAGGGGGTTCCTGTGAGATTAGTTTTGGAGTGGTTCCTGTAGTAATTTTAAGGGGATTTCCCCCATGAGCCGCACAGCTGATTGCACTAGGGCTTTAAACTTTAAAGGGCCCTTAAGGAGAAAGAGAAGGGGACAGTGATGAAACTGATGTTGACAGTGAAAGAGAGGACGATATTTGGATAACGACCAAGGTAGTAGTGGTAGAGATGATGCAGATGAACAACAGGGACACTGAGAGGCTTTGAATAATAGATGTGGATATGAATATGATATTAAAAATAATGACAAGGATCACTGATGCACTGATCAAAGAAGAAATCAGGCCCAGGTCGATCCTAAAGTAAATAGTCCTGTGACCCGGAGCTCGACTCATAGTATGTTAAGACTTGAACTGCGTGGTGTGTGTGTGAGAAAGTGAGTGTGTGTGCGTGTGCGTTTGTGTGTGTGTGTGTGTGTGTGTGTGTGTGTGTGTGTGTGTGTGTGT
>CALSBV010012177.1:5586448-5598515 GCA_943590825.1 Bovichtus diacanthus
GTGTGTGTGTGTGTGTGTGTGTGTGTGTGTGTGTGTGTGTGTGTGTGCATTTTTGCTCCTTTTTATTTACATTGAAAATGGAAGATGAACACTTTGTGCTCCTCTTGCGTTTGAAGTCCTCCATGTGGCCTTTGATTAAAAAAACAGCAGCAACAAAAGCTTACACAGAAAGAACAGCATCCCGTATGTTGTATATACACACAATGCACTTATACTTTGTGCCAGTACTCTTTTATAAGGGTCATTTGACCCAATGCTAAATATGCAAAATGCATTTTTATTTGCATTGAAAATGTTTTGAGATGTACGCTATTAATTTCAAAGATTGCCATGTAATTTGTAATCAGTAACCGACTACATTTCAAAGTAATCTGACCCAACTCTGCTCGCAGATCTGTCAGCTCACCCTCACTTCGATGCCTTCCAGCTCAGACTCATGCACACACACACACAGATAATGCAAGGCCACTCCCTACATAATGGCTGCTCTATCTCCGTGTGCCAGCTTTTGTCCCTGGCATCGTTGGCGGTGGTCCCTGTACCAGGAACAAGCAGGAGAATATCAACAGTGAGATCTCCCTCCAATGGGACGACTGCTGTACAAAGCACGCACTGTACACACACACTGTACACACACACTGTATGCACGCACTGTACGCACACACAGCGCTGGCTAATGCTGGTTGTGCTGTTCCCAATGTTTGTGAAGTGTGAAATTGAGCCCAGATGCTCAATAAAGCAGTGGGAACGAGGAGATGATGATGTGTGTGTGTATGTGTATGTGTATGTGTTTGTAGAACACAGATTCCCTGCCCAGGACTATTCATGAAACAACTGTATCAGTCAGGCATATTTATATTAAATTAATGTTTAATCAAAATCAATGTTAAATCATACCTCAGAACACATTTACCATAGAAAATGTGATCGAAAAATGACTGTGAGAAAGCTCGAAATCAACCCTCCTCTCCTCTCATGATCACATGCAGTGCATTATTTCCGATCTAGTAGTCCACCCTTAATTTTCCTTTTGATGTGGACCGGAGAGGGGTCACAGACGCACAGACGCAAGTGTTTCCACTGGAAAATTAGCTCACAAGACAGGAGTGTGTACGTAAAGACGCTCCGACATCTTGTGAGTTTCCGCCCCTGCTAATCAACAGTTGGAACGGAGTCACAATGGTTGCCTATCTCTGTCTGTGTGTGTCTGTGTGTATGTGTGTTATACACTTCCGTCTGTAATGTAATTTTAGAAGGAGTCAGGTTGATCTCCCTCACTCACCCACCTACAACACGCACACACACGCACACACACACACACACACACACACACACACACACACACACACACGAACACACACACAGATACACAGACACACTTGCAAATGGAGTTCTCTGTTTTTGTCTTGGAGGTGATAGAAGACAACAGGACAGATTCTGAATTATCGGACTGCAACAATATTGACCACTTCTGGACATTCTTGAGACTACCATCAACACAGTGCCATGATAAAGGCAGAGTAAAACACCCGGTAGCATTAATAAGTAGTCATGTTTTGTTACTAACTGATTTCGGTTTGGAACGAGCAGCAACCTCTGGGTCTGAGAAGTGGGGCGAATGCAGTAGTGTCTTAAACCTGCATTCTCTCTAACGGTCAGCAGGGGGCGACTCGACTGGTTGCAAAAGGAAGTCCGATGTATAGAAGTTTTTGAGAAAACAACCCTACTTCTCACTTGATTTATTATTATTATATGACGAGTTTCTATGGTCCCGATTGCAAGTTTCAAATCTTCTCCAATACAGCGTGACGTTAATTTTGTAAATTATATAAATATAAAATAATAAAATAGACAATAAAGCAGGGCATGCTTTAGGGTGTGGCTACATTGTGATTGACCAGTCGCTACCACAGTGTTTGCTTGTACATGTTTTCGCCTCAAAACCTCGACCCTTTAACAGTGTGCTTTCAGTTGTAACATTTTGGTCTCCTAAAAATGTCTTCTTCATCGTTCCGTTGTACTTTGCTCCAACCTCTCGTCCAAATATTGTTACTTCTGGTCCAAAAAAATCAAGATTGCAACGGCACGAAAAACAAGATTTGACTATTGACACTTTAAATGAACACCTAATGTCACTCCATGGCACACCAGTTAAGAACAATGACGTAGTTTGTTGTTGACTATCACTGGTCTGAGTGGGCGTCTTATCCCCAAGCAAAGTGTGAATCCTAATGATCACTTCTGTTCCACAAGAGGAGACAGAGAGACCGTCCAGTCTTATCTGGATGACCACTGCTCACTGAGATGCAGCTGCATCATGGAAAACCCAAACATCTGGTATATTTCTCCAGTTTACAGGATGTCATTGAACTATCCTTTGGTGGGGATAGGCACTTTAAGCCTCTTATGATGTTAGAATAAAATAAGATAACTATGACCTTCAAATTTGGGTTCAAAATGAGGCCACTTTCATTCATTTAACAAACTGACTGGTGGTCAACGGTCTGCACATGTGCCAAGAGTCAGCCAATGATGTAATCATGAGTCATTATATAATCTTCAGTGATATACAGTATAGCCTGTTTCTAGGTGAGAAAACATCAACATCGAAATTTGAAAAGCAAACTTGTGTTGTTACTTAAATGCTCTGTTATCAAGCAATTATCCATCTAACAACGCCTCTAAAGCTCACTGGTTAACACCACTATTCCTTTAAACATATAAAAGTCTCATAAAATTGTGAAATTAGCAACCACAAATAAACTACAAAGACTAATGTCCAACTAAAAGAAAAACACATACATCCATGGATATACGTATATACTGTATATATACAGTATATGTGTGCTGTGTTCTAAAGCCGAGTTCCCAGACAACTACAATGCTGAGTTTTTGTCCCACTAAAATCCTGTGGGACACAGAACAAATGGGGGCGTTGTGATGTGCAGGCTGACTAATGGACAGGAGTGGGAGAAATCCACAGCTGACTGTTCACCAGCTGTGTAATGGAGACAGCCATGTAAATAGATAAATCTACATTTCCTGCTTTGCAACATTTTTTTATTGTGTTTAAGTCACCTGCCAAATAATCATCCAGCTGTTTAAGTGCAGTTACGCATGTCACAATTCTATAAAATGGCTCTTTATGATGTGGATGAGTTTTAATCACGTGTTAAGAAAGCGTATGCCTTTTTGTCTATGCATGCATGTGTTAATGTGTTTAACCTAACTGAATTGGAATCATGCAGTGCACAGATGCTTGCTTGTGCATATGTGTGTGTGAAGGGGTAAGGGATAAATAGAAAAACAATTTTTCACCCAGCATGACTTCATCCAGGGGTGTGAGCTCGCCTTCAGTTTCACCGCAAACCGAAGCACATATCCCATCCAGGGCATGGGCCAATCGCAAATGAGTAATCATTGTCGTGGAAACGTGCTGACAAATAGGCTGACGTAGTGGGACTGACTGTGATTATACTGAGGTCAAAACAATTAGCTGGGACCGTCTGGGTTCATTGTGCTCAGTCTCACAACATTGTATGCATTGGTCATTTACAAAAAAGTGTCTGTGCGGTATTTAGTCTTCCTACATAATGTAACTTTGCATAACTTAAGCACTCCAGAGAAGATGTCAACCCTGGTGAGTGAAACAAGCACAAAGCCTTCAGCACATACACACCACACAAACACTCTGACCGTGGCCAAGTCAACTGTAACTTTATGTTTTGTAATTCAGTCCCTGCAGAGTATTACACTGTGTGTTGCAATAGAGTTGGGTTGGTTTTATATACAGTATTATATCCCACATGTTGCTATTTAGTTCTATGGAAAAAAGTGTCTCCCATGACACCCAAGCTTTTGATGCAGGCATCTGATGCCAAAGACACCAGAGTCATTGGACTTGCATTTGGCTAAGATCCATTCAGCAGAGTGAAATACTACAAAATGTTACAGAAATTAGTTGGGACAGACAAAGCTACATAGATATCAAATATAGTTGAGTCATGCTGCCTGAGTGCTTCAGCAGTTGGCATAAATGCATTTAAAAGTGACTGAGCTGTGAGATATAAATGTGTGAATGGATGTCAGTGTGATTTCAGTAGAATAAACATTAAATAATCATTCAACTTTACATAGATAAATTGCAGTTGGTGAACACTCAGTCCCACAGGGACGTGACAGTTCCAGTGTTTTATCTCCAGTCGAGTTTGGTCTCACATTGCTTGTGCTAGGAATAACTATCATGGCAATAAAATGAAAAGGATTTAATGCCTTTGGGAATATCGATGTACTATACAGACTTTTTTTTTCCTTCTATGTAGGCAAGAACATATTGTAGGTGAAGTTATTCAAGTATTATCTTTATTATTATTATCATTATTATGATTATTATTATTAATTGTATTGTGTTTTCTAATTTATTAAAGTATTATCATAATTTCTATTGTTTTTTATTTATTTTTATTTATTCAAGTGTTCTTGTGTCTTTTGACATTATGTTTGTTTCCATGGAAAAGAAACATGGCAACACCAGGTTTTGTTATCTTTGAAAATGAAGCCTCACAAAAAAACATCTGAAACAACACATTGTTATGGTGGTCATGGGAACATTTTGACATGACAATGTTGTAAGAGGAGAGATCATCGGGGCATTCAAATCATTAGGAATCTTCCTCTGAGACCAGGAATAGCCATACTGAAATTGCATGTCAATCTGGACAATCTGTAAGAGTTCCTCTTTACATGAATTTACTCCAAATTCCTTCTCATGCAATAAATATCTCATTCATTTATTTTGTTAATTCTATACAATGTTGTCTGTACTTAAAATATATACAATTAACAAATGATCAGAGCACAAAGGTTATTGCTGTTACATTTTACAACCCTTGTTCTGGCATCACATGAGAGTCTTTGGGGTAACCTCCCACAAACAAAAACACACAAACAGACCTGTCAGCAGTCGTCATCAGCCTTGGGTAAACTATGTCCCCACGTGAGTCACCATGACCGGGAACACCCACACAGCAGGCTTGAGGGAGCCCTGGGAGTCTATGTGAGTGTGTGTCTGTGTGAGGGTGCTTTGTGTGTCAATGGGGGGATTCAGGGCTTGCCCAAAAAGATGAGCAATCCTATCTTCGGGGGGGGCGGACCGGTGATAGAGAGATGCTTCTTTCACTCTGTTGCTCTCGGTCTCTCACTACTTTTACTAACTTTTTAACTAATTACCTTTCCTTTTATTTTTTTCTCAAACTAATGTGCTTATTTTTCATAATGTGTGTGTACATGTATTTATGTTGTGTAGAGTGTGTGCACACGAGTATCCACACCACCTGGAGATCCTGTCTGAATGTTGGGTTGATAGCTATTGGTTTCTTTGTTTAATTGCTGGATTTTGATATTGATGCTTCTGACTTTATCTGATCTTACATCTTTTCCACTGTATCACTTTGTTTCATCGTGCATTCTGCAATCATCCCGTTGTAGCTGGAGCCTTTCGGTGGCTCTCTGAAATGTTTTCCACTGACCAGTGTCCCGGTTCCCCTGTAGAGTAACATGATTATTTTGATTGTTCCATGTTATTCTACCAAAGTGGGCTTAATGTTGACATGCTGCCTGATGTAATTGAAGTTGTTAAACTAACCATTGTTGACAGGACTTCTCATTAACTGTTCATTATCTTATATGAGAAAAAAAAAGCATGTAAGATGTGTATATTGTGCTCATATGGAATACATCATACAAAGTCTACTATATGTTTAGATCCTACAATCAACATTCCATGGCACAACACTGTACTGCCCAACACTGAACTGACTTTAAATAGAAAGGAGTTTTTTCTGAAGCCTTCCTGAAAAAAGCTTTGAGTTACAATATTGACAGTAATTCTTCAGATAAATGTTTTAGTATGTTAATGTTTCTGACTGTGATAGTCCATCTGTTCTCCATCTTTAATTATAAAGTTGGAGAGATTTGTCTGCCACATATTTCATTACACTGTCATTGTTTCAATACTGCAGTCAATACTTTGGTATCCAATGTCACCACGCACTTCATTTATTACACCATGACAAGTATCGAATTTCTGAGTCATCTTTTTATCCATGAACAAAGGTTCTACAAGGGGTGTCAGCTGCATATGAAGTGACTGATCTTGTGAATGTGCCACACACAAAACTCTTTGCAAAGGGAATTGAAATATTTTTTTGCATGGAGCAAAACACAGGCGTTATGAAAAAGAAAGAGATTTCCAACATAGCGTTGGCTTGTGGTCTCCTGAAAGTGTGTTTCAGGAGACCACAAGCAATACTGTTTTGTAAACCTCACACAGCAAGTAAATATATGGGAACCACACAATTGGGAGAATGTGACATTGCCCATTAATTCAACATAGCTTTTTTATTTTCTCTGCACTCCTTGGTTGTGTTGTTGATTCTGTTAAATTCAATACTGTAGGTTCTCTTTATTTTACTCAATTGTACATTTGGCAGAAAACTCCTCTTGCACGTGACACTCAACCTCAATCAATAACTTTCTACACATTAATAAACACAATACATAAACAGCTGTAGAGGGACTGACCATTGTTTTGTTGTAAGGGAAAAAACAAATTGTATCTGATGTTGTTTTTGGCTTTGCTGTTATGCCATATCATCGCAGCATCATATAGCTGGGAGCTAATGTTACTGGCTTGGACTTTAACATCATTACCATATCACTCTATCAGTGCCATCAGCAACTCTTAATAGATCACACATCCTTTGACAGGAAATACATTTGGCTTTTCACAGTCTGCAGCTTGTAGTTTTCTCTTTTCTGGGCACCGGCACTGGTTTGGTTACAGTGCAATGCACAATGCAACACACGATGGTTTGGATAGAAACCTAAAGACCCTTCATAAAGAAAACAGAGTGTGTCCTTGTACACCAGGCCACATGGCATCAAAGAACGTAAAAGTATAAAACGCATCTTCTTACTATGAACGATGGAATCCTACATGAACCTACAGTTTTCTGCTAAAGTTAGAACAGGTTATTTAACACGTGAGAATTCAGGGTTTAACCATTAATTAATGGTTATAATTAATTAAACCACACAAACACAATATTTTGAAATTATGAGGCAGAGAATAGCTTTTCTGCTGTTACATAAATCAGACTCAGTTGGCAGACCCCGTACACAGCATGCTTCCCCCTACTGGCATGGCAGGATTTAACAAGCCAGTAAAAAACACAGGGAAAAAAGAGAGCTAGAGTTAAAGGTTCCCCGTGAATAAATTAAGTGTCTGTTTGCGCTCAGTGTTACTCACCAAGATGCATTGTGTGTGTTCATGTCTAACAAACATGGTGGTGAACACATTCCTTTCCTCATAAAATGTTTGCAAAGCAGATTTTAAATAAATCTTAAATGTTTGAAAATTTGCATTGTTTACATTCATGTTTACTGGCTTGGTGTGTTTCTGTTACTGTGCCACCTGTAGATCAGTGGAATAGTGAAAAACCATTGGCCTCCAATGAGCTAACCCACACATAAAAATGTTGGTTACGTAGCGTTAATGCAGGTTTTATACACGATGAAGAAAAAAATTGCAGTAGTTTGAAGGGCTGGGTGAACATATGACTTAAGTAGGTTTAGTCCATCAGTTCTCTTAGATTCAACTAACTTGTTGTCCAATTTGAAGTCCCTTTTATTTTATAAAGTTAGGTTCACTTCTGAACAACATTTAATGCCATCTATGTGTTGTACATTACTGTATATCCTATGAGTTTAACAAGCTTAACAGTTCTTCACATCAAGATTAACAATCTTAACAGTTCTTAATATCAACTCCACAGAGTTCATGATGTGGGGCAAGATGCAATAAAGCAGCCAGACTTCAACTCTAGATGATCCCTGTACATGCCCTCGGACACCAAGCTGGCAGGACACCCTGAGCATCCTCCATTTGATAATGGAGCGTACTTTGGAACTTATGTTTGGTTTATTTTTCTAAACAGACCTCTCACTTAAACTGGTGGCGTGAAAATTAATGCATCAGAAACATGTGGTGGGCTATAGTGGTCAGACGAGAAACCATTTGTTAGTAAAAAAGTGTCAACATCCTGTCTGTCTGATAAGCATGACATGATTTAGTGCTCTTTGGTAATCCTAAACAGAAATGTAGGTTAAGGTTCATGACAATGCCTTATATACTGTAGAGTCATGTTTTTTTTCTAAAGGACCCACATTTTCATAACAATTCATAGGTCTTGAAAAAAGAACTTGCAGGAATAGTAATGCAGTGTCTAATTTTGTTTGGGAACTTACATAATGTCATTTTTTACATGTTTAGAGGTCACTTTCAAATGTAGGTAAAATGCTTCATCTCTTTTCATGCTGATGTATAAAATAACCAAAACATTTTCATATTCATATGATGCATCTTTATTGCTACCACCATATTTAAAGACAGTTCTCTAAATATCAATATATAAATATTTAATTGAATCCCCTAAAGACTAATTGATACTGTAGCCCAGCTGGTGATGCAGGCAGCAGGCAGCATGAGCCATAGGTGTTGAAAATAAAGGTGAAAAAGGTGGAAAAAAACATACAGACTAGGAACAAGATACAACAGAAGACTTTTACTGTAGTTTTTTTTAATTCTGTGTCCCAATTCCATACTATGAATAGTGTTAATACACGATGCACTAATGGCCTTAACATGCTGATATTTATATAAGAGATTAACATAACAGGACAAATCTTTGGGACACTTTTTTATTTTTTATTTTTCAAGATGTCTCTGAAGCTGTGTCAATACTGACTACATTTAGTTAATTAAATCAATTCATACTATGCATTGCCTAGTGGGACCTTAGTGTCTATTAACACCACACTAAGATACACACTAATTAGGCGCTGTGTTCCATATCCATGCTGCATGTTAATTTTATTGGGGACATGCTCATATACGTTCATACGATCTGGAAATTTCAGAGATCACTTTTCATACATTCTTCTTATCTTGAGTTTTTTGAGTTGGACTTAATTTACCATTCAAGATATCTTGTTTTGTGTGTGTTTGACAGTCCCTGAAAAAAAAAATTCAAGATACATTTTCATCATGAAATCAGATCTAAAGCAGGCAGTCATTGAATGAAAGTAAATTAAAAAAAATAGCTTTTTTTCTCTTAGTTGTCACAGGTAAGCATGTAATGTGAGTCTTTTAAGAATTCTTGTTTGAAATGAGAAGATAGAAGGATATACCCCAAGACCATGTGGCCAGATGTTCGACTTGACAATTTTAGGAAGGTGTGTCTCATAATTATGTATATCACTCCAATCCCTGAGTCGACTGTGATCGTATGAATAGTCGTGATGATGTGGAATGTGGTCATACAGGTTGTTTTTTCCTACTATCAATATCTCTCACATCTACCATCAGTCCGAAACGTGACAAACATACATATTTATCATGTTAATGGAGGAAATCATACATATTCAGTCATAAATTCTCATCTTAGAGATGTCAACTTACACATTCTTGCACTTCCAAATACAAACACAACCACAAAGTTCATATTACCAGCTACCACGGAGAGGGCCTGACTCACAGTGACAGATGTAAAGAGTGATTCCCACATGTAAGGCTTAGTTCATTTACTTTGGTGGGGAGGGGAGAGGAGAGGAAGGGGAGTAGTTCCTTCCTCTCCGCAGAGGGAGAACAAATGTGGCAGCTTCCATTGATAAAAATGACAATGAATAAAAATGAAGAAGTAAATAACAAAAGGCACCAAAAGTACAAAATGTTAAGTGCAACAAATATTTCAGTACACAACTATATGAGACACACATCTGGTCCATGTGAATATGAGAAAACTGACTTGCCTCAAGGATGTAAATGTCAGTTGGTCAGTTGATTCATCATTTGGTCTACAGTGAAATATGGAGATTACTATTGCCTGGATTGTAATTCTTTACATTACTACTTCCCTTAGGGATTAATTCTACTAATGTTGATCCCCTGACCTTTCCTCTCATGCCACCATGAAGTTGACATTTGTGGTTTTGAGTGAAATATCTCTACAACTTTTGGATGGATTTCCATCAAATTTGGGAGGAACATTCAAGTCACCCTGAGGACTTGTAATTACTTAGGGGATTTCCTGACTTTTCCTCTAGAGGCATAATCATGTCAAAACTTAAGCCATATACCTGCAAATAAATGGCATCCCCATCAGCTTCAGTCTAGTTTTCTTTGCTAACATTGGCATGCAGCTCAAAGCACTTCCTGAGTGCAGCTGAAGGAAGGCGTTGTCAATTTGTTTGATCTGTCCATTGGTTTAGCATTACAGGCTTGTAGCTGTGCTGTAGACTCTAGTCTTGTTTTAATCGTTAAATCTTCCTTTCTCTGTTCTTATTTTGTGCTCCTGCAGCAGCAACCTCACAGAAAGCCATTGAAATAACACAAATCTTCTTGTAAACTACATTTGCAAAGATATATTTTATCTGAAACATCTACAAAGGTAATTCAAGAACCCAGGGCTTAACCCTTAAATGCATGGCTGTGTTTTCAAACATGCCTACATACCTTGGGTCTTTAGCAACCCGGCACTAATATAACGCAGATTAATGCAGAATATATTATTAAGAATAACAAATGCACTGTCACAGTCTGGCTCTGTGTCCAGATGCCCTCATAACTTTTGAATACAGAGTTGTATCTTTTAAAGATGTGGTGTGACGAGGCTTCGGAGCGTATGTCGAGGATTTAGGGAAGTTTTCTGTGAAGCACGTATCGAGGCTCGTATCGCTTTAGATCAATGACGTCTTTGATGTCATCCGAAGCCTCACTGCCCGTCGATACCACGGAACTGGTTCAGATAGGGGTTCAGATCGGTTAAACCACTCCCACTTTCCAGCTCTACAACACTAATAATACCCCTGCTGCCATTCATTCAGTATCATTATATTATGATACAATTATTGCCCGAATAATTGATTTACACATATTGGATACATTACTCATGAGACAATTAGTTTTATTATAGAGTTGTTATACAATCCTAATATATTTACTAGAAAATAGATACTAAATTGATATAAATGGATTGTCTACAGTTATTCCCGAGCCTTTACTGGCACAAAATACAGTATATCACATGTGTTTTGTGTGCACATGAACCCTCGAGAAATGAACCAGCTGGAAATCTTCAGCGCTTCATAAAGCTTCATCTCGCCATCACTACTATCTGGCATGATAAACATTGAAGTTGCCTATATTTAGTAGGCATATAGTTAGTCCGTCTTTGTTTTCCCTCCGGCCTGAAATCAGACAGCTGATAGAGAAGAATTTGTTTTCTGTTTTGT
Source organism: Bovichtus diacanthus (assembly GCA_943590825.1). NCBI lineage: Eukaryota > Metazoa > Chordata > Actinopteri > Perciformes > Bovichtidae > Bovichtus > Bovichtus diacanthus. The sequence goes on from CALSBV010012177.1 coordinate 5,597,801, forward strand.
CCTCAGCTAAAGCAGTTCTGTTTCTGGATAAACCAAAGACTTTTAGAGCATCCATCAGCTTTTGAAAGATGTGGCACCTTGTTTCTTTTATTGAGCCATTGCCACAATAGCTGAAGGCCAATGTTTTCCAGGAACAGGAAAGTGCGTCGCTTGTGAGACTTTCTGGCTTCCCGAGTTGGAAATTTGACCAGGAAAACTACTTGCGTGTTTGTAACAGTAAGGTCGAGACAGTCGACGTAACCTTTTCTACGTCATGCGGACCATCGCATACTTGCAGATGCAGAAAGTATAACTTTGGCTTTAACCTGAGACCCATGTGCTGACCATCTTGTTACTGTGACACTAAGCTAATATAAACAAACTTGTTCATCGTTGTGTCTGTATTTATTGATAGCAACAGTGAGACATCAGCGCCACCATGAGGCCAAACAGGAAATAACAACATTACCCGTTACTCTTACAAAACTCGGGTCGAGTAGAAAAGGTAGAAAAGGTAGAAAAGCAATACTTTGAATAGTTTTTGACACTTTGATACCATAACATAGTTAAATTGATAAATAGTTTAAAATAGATATAGCAGGTAGTTGAGTACTTAATTGAATGACATGAACTAATTAGATAGGGTGTAATATAATTACAAGTTGCTAAAGACCAGAGGTGTGCATTTTACACACACACACACACACACACACACACACACACACACACACACACA
>CALSBV010012177.1:5602192-5619918 GCA_943590825.1 Bovichtus diacanthus
ACACACACACACACACACACACACACACACACACACACACACACACATAGCCATGCTTAGATACAAACACATACACTCACACACTTATCTCCAAGTTGACCCTCTCAGTTTGGCCCTCTCAAGGATATTGTAAATGTGCACATGCCACCTCTCTTAAGTCGGTGGAAATTATGTAAGTTAAAGCATACAAACAATGCACACCCCAAATCCCCTCTCTGGTCAAACATATAAGTTGTGATATGGACTTTAGCACTCTCAGCTGAAGCCGTGTTAAACATAAACGTAGAAGCTGTGATTCCACTGGGACTTAAATAAAGATTTTACTGCAGTTGTGGAACAGTTTGAATTATTAACCTATTTCAACACCAGATAACAGGTAACACGATGAGCTGCTCGAGTTTTATCAAAGACTCTCTCAGTTTTAGTCTCACTCAGTGAAAACAGAACACAAACTAGATAACAGCAATTGTTGATGTGAGTTTGATAAGCACAAATGTGTCTTTTGCTTAACCAAGACTTTGAAATGACAGTATAATGGTTGTAAGGAGGACAGTGGAAATTGAACTTGTGTGGTGTTAAGAGAAGGTTGACATCAGGTCCTGTATGTAATGGCTTTTTCTTCAAACATATTCGGGAAAGGCTGGTTAGCTCATGGAAAACCTTGATCTTTTTCAAAGAGTCTGCAGATCCCAGCTGGTTTTCTGGCTTCCCTTTAATGGCTGAATCACAGGATGGCAACAAAATACTGAAATGCTTTTGGGGGCAGCAGTAGCCAGATGATTAGTCGAAGAGACATTTACATGGAATGTAGCCGGCTTAAATTCCAGGAAAGGCTGGAAAAGTCAAGTATGGTGGATGTGACTAATCACAAGGTTCTTTCTTTTCCCTTAACAGCTCCTACCAGAGTGCCCATCAGCAAGGCTCACCCCAAATGTTTGAATACATTTCAAACATTTGCAATGTTGTTGGGAATTGGTATGAGCAAGTCTGGTTATTAACAAATATGAATGATAATTAACATTGATAACACTATTAATATTAATAAAATCATTAATGTGGGTTAATAAGGAGCAGTGTCAATTGATGCAGTCTTTTGCTGTGCTGTGTTGTACATTGATCAGGCCACTACAGCCTTTGTCCTCATGGCAGTCAACTCAACGCTTAATTGGCTTTGTGGCTCCTGTTACTCTAAAAAATTAGCTCAAGGCTGCCACCTTTTTTTGGTTCCATGTGCAGGTTTCACACCTTGGTGTGAAGGTGATCAGGTTGCAGGCACAGGATGTGATGTAATGTTTTGACACACGTAGAGGATCCTCGAAAATTGAGTCCCATGGCTCAGCCGCCAAGGTGTTGAGTCCCCCACAATGGGAAAATATTTATTTTTCATTTGCATTTTCTACCAGGCTTGTCATTTTTGTTATTGAATCGAGGTCAGAGGACTGGACATGTTTTTATAACATTTTTTCAAAGAGACATAATGAAAAGTACAACGTAAAGATTTACCAGCACAAGCTGTAAAACACAGCATTGACATTACATTACTTTATAAAGTGGATATGTCAGCAAACAGTGGCCTATTCACACATCCATGAGACTAGGAGCATTAACATTAGCATTAACATTCATTTTAAGTCCAAATTTAAGACCAATATTCACTCTCTTTTAACTCTGTTTTGGTCTCCACTAACTTCTAAGCAAAATATCTGGCTCTTTAGCTGCCAAATAATCCACTATGTTCACCAGCTGGTCTCTAACTGTGTCTGTCAGCTGTTTGGTGTTAAGTAGTATACATTGGATTTTTGCAGCTGCCTGCTGGTTTCATTCTATGAAACAAAGTTGATGAGAGCAGTGAGAGTGAACCAAACATTTGTGTGCCATAAAAACAAAACAATGGAGCTAAAAGATGTTAAAGCATTTCGTAAAGCTGAGGAGAACTGCAGGGTGGGGTAACAATTCTCTGTTGTTTATACGAGACACCTTTCGCAATACAAATAGTTTTTGACCCATTGTTAATCTAAACATGTTTATTTGTGTAGCTTAAACTTGGATAAGAAAACATTGTTGACCCCGATTATTTAGGCTTTCATATGAGCATTTGGGAAATAATTGTGATAAGATTGTAATCACTGTTTTATCAGTTTCCACAATTTAGACTTAAAAGCAAAAAAGCCTGTTGTTTTGCATCAGTATCGGACATGATGAATTATCATCAACTATTTAGAGAGGCCATTGTAAATATTAGTGTCAAAAGAGAATAATTGTCCATCGTATCTCTTTGCTTACGAGGTCAAAAAGGTAAATACAAAGTATTTATTAGCTCTTCTTCAGATTTATACATAAGGAAGTCTGCTGTTTTTGAACTTAGACAAATGGAGCAGAAGTGTTTATTGAGTTCTTCTAATTTATCGTTCAAGCTTTGAAGTATGTTTTGGTAGTTTTTAAGACAAATTGATAGAAGTGTTTACTGCTCGGCACAATTTGGGGCCCTGACCCACTGACCCAGAGGACCGGATATGAGAAGAGGAGTGATAAGGACTTAATGAGATATGAAAAGATGTTTGAAGGCAATGCTGGCAGTGATTTAAACAATGAGTAGTCCATAGCAACTAGCTAATGTTGTGTTGTGTAATGCCACACAAAGCATGATAATTCTGTACATTATCAGTATTATTTAGTCTTACTACGACAGTACAGTAATCAACACACAGCTAATTGTTTAGATGTATAGGATATAATTTGACTTGCATTGATTTATAAGTACAGCAGCACCAAATAGCCACGTTTTTCTGCTTGCTTGTTCATGTGTTAGCAGGATATCTCAAAAACGTGGTAACACATTTTTATGAAAAATGGAATTTAAGTTTTTCATAAAAATGTTGATCTAGGTGCAAATCCAGAGGTTTTTAAAGCAATTTCTTAAAGGAATAGTTCAACATTTTGAAAAATATGCTTATTAATTCAACAAATGTGATATCAAAAGGTTCATTTGTGAGCTTTCGAGGAACTGGTTGGCGGATTTTGTCACATTTGGAAAGAGCCAGGCTTGCAGTTTTCCTTTGTTATCAGTCTTTATGCTAAGCTAAGCTAACCAGCTGCCGACAACAGACAGATATGCGAGTGGTATCTTCTCATTTAACTATTTTGCTAGAAAGCAAATAAGCATCTTTCCCAAAATGACTTTTAATATTTTAAAAAAATAATAATAATTTCTGAATAATAAATTAAAAATTAATATAAAATTTTGCACTTAATCCAATAAAGAAAATCTGGCATGTGTGTGTATGTGGAGGTAAGTACATAGCTACAGTATCTGTGCTATGTCTGCACATGCTCTGCAAGTTTTAACTCTATTTGTGAGGTCCAGAAGTTCTCAGTAGGACAATACAAATACTACTTTTGAAGACTTCTCTCAGTCCTTTGGGGTTAGTGTTAGGATTAACCTTGAGTTAGGGTCTGTATATGTTTCTGTCTGAGGTTGTGTGTGAATTTTTCATTACTTCAAAGGCCGTCTGTGGCCCCTGAGGTCCTCATAGAGACCATGCAGGTGTTTCCTTTGAGTAGACACATGCTGTCAACATTTCAGTAAGGCGTAGAAATTTCTCAAACTATAAACCCTGGAAGGATAACTGCTCCTCAAAGTATAAAGGCTTCTCATCTACCAAGCACTTGTTTTAGCTTAAAGCAATCAACATCTGCTGCCGTGAAGTGCTAGATGTGGCTCCTGCTGCTGCTATAACATTGGAAAAAGGCTTTTAAACATTAATTCCGTAAAGTTATTCGCTTTCACAGCCTGTTGCTTTCAGAATAAAAGCATGCTCTAGTCATACAGACACACCTTCTAATGACTAAGCTAAGGAGAAATAACCAATGTTTTTATAGGCCCTGGGGTAAACAGAGTTTAACACGTGTGAAATACTTCAGGTCCACAAACCAAATAGAGAGTTGTTAGCTCAGAGAATGCTAACAAAATAGTTTGGTCTAGGTGAAGGACTGATCTTCAGAGAGACAACATGGCCCCCTGTCTCAACATTGTACCGTCTGTTGCTCAGTCAGCAGCACAATCCTCCAGATGCTCTCCCTTAGTTATTTTTCTCTCTCTGAAGCACCCACTAACAGGAGTGGGCCACTGACCTCTTTCACCTGGGGGGGTGAACAGAAACAGGGCATGTTGTCAGTCTGGCCTTCTAGATGGATGATCGCATGGCTGGCTGCTTGGCAGACTGTCTGTCCACCTCTGACTCTCTCTCACTCTGTCTTTCTGTCTTGCGCTGTCTCTCTCATGGTACATTTACTCGGAGAGATGATTCCAGGGAGGAATTTATAGGAATGTCATTAGTATTAAATTCTGGGGAGAGAGATATACTGCAAAGCTTCTCTCTAAGTGATACCTCACCTTTTACAATCTGTTCAAATTGGGGAAAGGATCAAGTCAACATAGCGTATCCAAGGCAAAAGGTCAAGAAGGTAATGGACACCTTTTGCTGTCAAGATCCCAGATTACTTAGATAAAGAAGTTCAGTAAAAATGAGCGATTCCTTTAAAAATATTGTAGTTCTTGACACAGTAGATCATTTGATATAGTCCCGACTCTGATTTAAATTAAATTAATGCGTGTTCTCCTAGATTTTTGATCAACTACAATACTTTTTTTTTTGTTGCTTGTCCACCAAAAATAACTAATTTGTTTTCAAGGTCAAAGGGTTGTTAGCCTGCCAGGATGGAGATATCAAAAGGATGAGTCATGAGAGACTCATTAACAATGTTTAGTCTGAGGTGAAGGAAGACATGACATAACAGTCTGCTCAGATCACAGTCAAAAGATAAGAAGCCACACCTTGAAGATGGAAAGTGTTGCTTAGAATGAACAACACAGATACCTGAACCTCCCACTTTGAGGTTCTACTTACAGTGTAATCTTATGAAAGCCTTCCCAGGCCTCCTCCAGGTCCCGGGCCGGAAGGGGAGCTCGAAGGCAAGCGCCTGGTGGTCAAAACTTGACCCACAGGGGCCCTGTTGCACTGAACCTGGTGAGGATAACTCCCTCTGGGCTCACCACTAGATGAAATATTATAAAGGATGTAGCGTACCAGTCTAGCAGCTTAACTGTACAATTGAGCTTTCTCAATTGAGAAAGTGATACTTCAGATTGTTTTAAGAGGGGATAGATGAGGTCGGCATGCCCATGGTTTGGAGAAGCAGAGAAGTGTTACTTTGATTAGTTAAGAATAACCAAAGTCACTCAAAACACAACCAAACTAACCGATCGAGGCAGCGGTAGACCAGCAACTTATGTGCTCTGCGAGGTAAAATTATTGTTTTTGTCAAAGGAATCTGTTCTGTTGTCTTTGAAGAGAGCATACATGGATATAACGGCTTCAGTTCCCCATCTGAAAGGGCTTTCTGAAGGCAAGGTAAAGCAGTGAATATAATTGTTTTATTTAGTGTACACTCCAACTTATATATAGATGGGTCCTTTTTTGGGTGGCTAAAATAGATTTTGCTGCTGCCCCCATCCACAGCAGGACAATGCTCAGCTTCCGTGCGGTAACTCCTGTCTATTTCTCCAAACTGGAGGCAAGCTGACCGCCATCTACTGTATGTAAATACACAGACTATGGATAAGTACCTCATACAACCCCACTTCAAACAACCAAAACTATCCCTTTAGACTAGGCCCAAAGATACATATTAGCCATAACGTTGTCACAGGCATCATTGAAGGATTTTTCCTTAAAAATCATTCTCAGGCCCTGGACTTTTAATTTTAATTTGTTATGGAATGTATAGGACGTTGTCAAATGACTTACAGAATACCGTTACTATGTAGTTGGTGTTGTTATCCTATAAAAAATAACTTGAGGCTGTGATGTAAAACCCAAACAGTCAGCCAGTCTTTTTTCCCCATGTCCTTATGAAGGCCAACTGGCATGGTTAGTTCATGTTGACATGGCCAAATAAACCCTCTACCTTTGGTGTTTACAGTTTACTTTGAATACTCACAGACAATAAAAACTGCACCGACTTCAATATCAAGTAAATGGCAAAGCATATATACAATGTTGACATTGTATACTTTACACCTCTGTATGTGGAAAAGCAATTTAACAGACTTGGGTTTTTTAATTCGGCCACGGTATGATGCAATATTCCCTTGGTAGCGAAGTAATTTTTTGGCCTAATATTCACGTTTATCATTGGCTAATCCAACACTGAAACCAGGGCCACATGCCAAACAGGAATATATTGTATCCCAGAGGCACTTGTATCTGCGACCAGTTTCCCTTTTGACAGTTGCGTTCTTTCAAGTAAATAATAAATGAGTGTTAAGGGTCATGAACCATTTTCTACGCAAAACAAATCCCAAGCAGCCGTTTGCAGAACAAGTTCTTAGTAAACTAAACTTCTTAGAAACGCAGTCAAAGGGTTGTACATGACAAGACAATTAGTAATCTGTAAGGATACATGAACTAGGGTCTGAGGTAAGTGAACATATAAGTTCTGTCGACAAATTTACTGTGGTCTGCAGTATGTCGACATGTATGTAATGAGGATGTCAGCCAAGGCCTTTCAGATCCTATGAACTTTGTCTCATTATATCCATGTGTCATCATCCTAAACGTGTTTAACCCTAATAGAATTCATCTATAAGTCTGGATGGAGGACCAACAACTTGGAAACAGCTATCAACTTACTGTTTAAAAGCTATGAGCAATAACATATACAACACATCTTCTTTTTGGCGTCCATGTTGTTTCCACATTTCAACTTAAAGCTCATGAACACACTTAAGTCGGAAGAGCAACTTCTGAAGTCGGGAAATGGGAACATCCGAGTACCATTCTAGTTGCTTCTGCAACTTCTGTTGTTATTTAATTATTAGGGCCCCAGCACTGGCCATTGTTTATCGCTTTAAATCTAATTACATTTATGACAATGTTAATAATGAATAAAATCATTCAAATACATCACTTAATCAAAAAAAATGTATATAGCCCATTATCACAAATTTTGCATATGTCTCAGGGGGCTTTACAGACAGTACAGCATACAACCCTCTGGCCTTAGACCCTTGCAGCGCACAAGGAAAAACTGAACTGAATTAAATTTATGGCTTTCAATAGTCTGAATATTTGAACTTGTGTGCCTGCCAAAGAACGAATATGACACACGGAGAGAAAAAGAGAGAAGGAAAAAAAGTTACAATCTACAGAGGACTTATGAGTTATGACATATTAATTATACACAAATAAAGATAAAGAACAAGGCAGAGAGAGAGGAGGGACAGACCATATGCGCAGATGGCCCAGAGGTTTGATTCCATTGTCCAATGAATTATAACATTTATTTAGGTTTATCTACAAAGTGAAATAATTTACAAATTGCTACCCGCTTATACCGGTTATCCAAAGTCTCTATATGTTCTTCACTACTGAAAAGATCTGACCAACAAAGTTTCATGATTGATATAGGGTAGGGTAATCATCATATTGCCTTAACCTGCCACTAGGTATAAAATCATATAAAGACAGACAGATGCATTAATTCCCTCCTTCGTCCTTTTCCACATGATGCCGGATTCACAAGTCTTAATTAATATTTTTAAGATTGGACTCCTCCAAATTGTACCATGTTGCCACTAGCCACTGCAGAATGAGAAAGGTCTAGGTTATTAGAAAGCATCAAATGAAAACAAAGTAATTGTGTCTTTGTTATTTCCAATCCACATCAGTAAAGATGCGTTAAGATCATGGCAGGTAAGCTAGGAATTACCTCAATATTGTATGTTTCCCCAGCTCACAATTCACTTCCAAAGCCCTTTAAAGTAGTGTACCCTATACGTAGCAAGGCAGAAAGTGTGGAGGTTGAGCTGGTGGAGAGGCAGCATTTCTGATTATCATGAGAAGTTTTTGTTCCATAACCTTTACGAAAGCAAGAAATCATAGAAACATTGGCACTGAGTGTAAAAAAAACTGTAACTGAACGTAATCTTGGGTTATGCAGAATGGTTTTATATCAACATTTATAGAAGGTAAACAACATGTCTGCCAATAGCAACCCAGTCCGCAGAAATAATGTTGGCATTGTACGTTCCGCAAAACCACAGATACGTTAAATGTCGTAATGTTTTATATTAGCCTCATATCACGCTTGCTTCAATAATGATCGCTGGATATACTACGTCATTGCTCTGCGCGACGCGTGTTGTACTACATCACATCAAAAACATTGATATTCAAGGTATCCATGTTTTGCACTACAATGCCTACATTTTTTCCTGGATTCTGGGCTGCCGATAGGGTTGATGATCCAGGAAACTATAACCTAGGAAGGCTAGGAGATACATTTCAGAGAAAAAGAAAAAAATACTTTTCATTTTCTATTAATGCATTTTACACAGGGTAGTTAATACATCTTAGGAAATAAGGGATGGTATGAAGATCTGCTAAACCAAACCAAAAGATGAGAGATACAACAATGAAATGTAAAGAAAGGCAAATAAACAGAAAGAAAATGAAAGAAGAAGTTCTTTTTCAAGGTGGACATTGATAGTCTAAAGTCAGTAAGGCTTTATGTTTTCTTCAATTTTGTCCTTTCATTTCTAAATACCTGCTAAGCTTTGTTCCCACAGAGAATATATTACTTGGCATCCAGTGTTTAAATTGGTGTGTACACACACACACACATCAATTTAAACACTGGATGCCAAGCAATATATGTGTGTGTTTGTGTGTGTGGATAATTGCATACAATGCAGAAGCAGAAAGTTAAAGTGTCTTTGAAGTCCCTGTCTAACCTTGCAGATCCCACAATGTGGTTTCCATCAGTACAAAAAGTGACTCTGCAGGGGGCAGAGAGCGAGCGCAATGGGAACAGGGGTATATAATCACAGCAGTGCACTGTCCGTCACAGGCTTTGCTTCTGTTAAGTCACAAGACACATAGAACAACATTAAATTAAAATAAAGGAAAAGCAAGAGAGAGGATGAGAGAAAAGAGAGCAGAGTGTGGAAGAGAGGGATTAAAAGACGAAAGAAAAAGTGCACTGGAGGGTATGGAGAGCATACCCCAGTGGCTGGAAATGATTAAGTGATTTAGAATTGTATAATTTGTACTTTTTTTTTTACTCTGGGAAAACTCTGGGAGATCAAGGTCAGCACAGATCAAACTAGTTGCCTTAATCAGCCATGATCCACTGGCAATGAGGGTTTTTGGTTTCACATGAGCAACATTCTGCCTAAATGACCTGCCAGTGTACAGCCCTGCTCAAAACTGTGTCATGGTATCACTGTGAATTTGGTCCAATAAAGAAAATGTATGTCAGTATAAAAGAACAGGAAACTAATTTCACTACGCAGATATTTTGTTGTGGCCTGAGGCAGTTTCATGTGGAAATTTCTGCCCCATTTTTTATCACGTCTTCTGATGATGAATACATTTTGTGGTATAAAATCACCCTGTATGTCTCCTAAATTTAAATGTAAACAAAATATGATAGTACTTTATTTGAAACCCCACTATTTAACATTTATAAGCAAACAAATTAATAAATGGTTTACCATACACTCTGTATGGTAGGTATTTAGAAATGGACGATATCGCTCACTGGACAAAGTCCGAACAAACAGATTGAAATCTTTGCATATTAATCACCACTGAATGACTGGTTTAAAACATCACATTTGTTTGTGTTATCAGCCCTGCATATACATATTTAACCAGTCCTTTTCCACTCATTCCTTGCCAGTTCGTCATAGTTGCAATGTTGCACATGGCCTTGCTTTTAATCCTCTGTTACCTGTTACCCTGCATCCTGTAACCTGGAATCTGTACCTTTTGCCTGTCCAGTTTGCCTGTGGATTCTCACTCACTTGTGTTTGGACTTTCTAACCTCACCACTAAGCCTATGTACCTTAACTTTTGTCAATAAATCATTGAACTGTCTCGGTCCGTCTCGACTGTCTGCATTTGAGTCCTCCTCCCTCGGCTGCCCGAATTCCCCCCTGTGACAATTTTAGATGTTTGCAAACAACCATAAGCTAATTGTACCACTTGATGAGGGATTTGAGATCAAATCTCGACTGTATCACAAAGTTTTCACCAGATAATACAGTCCACTTTACCGTTCAGGTCAAGACAAGCTAGTAAGTGGAAATTGTAATTATTTTGTCACACATACTGAGCCCAAGTTAAAGAACTAACTTCCATGTGTAAGTCTAGTCCACGTCGGACCTGAGAAACATAGCCAACCAACAAATAGCCACCATGTTACATGATGTACATTGTTCATTGTGCTTGCCTTACGACTACATGTGTGTCTATCCGTATAAATAGACGCTCTTGTTAAGGTTGTAACTCATATGTCTTCAGTTTATTTTACTGTCTTTGGCTCCATAGATGCTCATTGCAATATTTAGATGCAGCTTGTAAAATATTTCATAAAGATGCAACAAGGTGTTTTATTAAAACTGATGTCTGACAACATATGACAACTATGGCATCAAGTGAGTGATTGGATTAGTCTGATTAATTGTGTCTGCACTTGAAATCTGGAGGATTTTTTTTGGAAACAGTCTATTACTTTATTTTAAAAGGATTTATTTGGAGTGGGAGTGAATGTTTTAAGTTAATCATTTAACCATTGATTTGGACTCCTTGTAATACAGTGCAGGTACATATAGTCCACATTTAAAGAGTTTACAGTACTGTGAGTGCTAACATTCTTAATACTGGTAGAACTTACCTTGCAATGCAGCTACCACGCTCCCTCCTGTTGCCCTGAACATGTCCAGAAAAAATGTAGAATCCATTAAAACTTCATAATTATATATGTTTACACTGTACCATTCAGTACCTGTAAGATTTAAAAACTTGTTCTTGCATAAACTGGAAATCCACAACCGGTTGTATCATATGAGAAACCATATGAGGTTGTATCATATGAGTGCAAGTGGACAGTCATTTCATGAATATTAATGTGAGAAGCTATTCATGGCAGACCCCTGTAGCAGCTCTCTCCCTGGTGATTCACTCTCCTCCATCACTTGCATTAAAACACATGTTCACTCGTACTCTAATGCCTAGTCGTACACCGGTATTTTTTCCTCCTTCATTCTCAAAAAAATAATAAAAAAACATCCACACAAGCACTGCACAATAAATTGAAAAGGCTATGTTTTAAATGATGCGTGATGTGCGATATACCTGTGCAGGCACATGTACACAAATACGTCAGTGTGTTGTTTTGAAAACTGCGGAGACCCTTAGTTGCATGGTTAGGGACCCTTGTTGACCTGTCCGACTGAGGGATTGTGAGGAAGGCTTAAATTCATCAACAACAGGAGGGGAAAAGATGAGGAGAGGCCAGCAGTTGATTTAGAGTGTGTTGTGAAAACCTGGGAACAGTGTTTGTGCACATAATCACTGTATCTGCCTTTGATTAGCACAAGGGCATTTGTGTGTATTCATACAGATATGGGTGTGTTTTGACCTGCCTCCATCTTAACATCTGAACAAGAAAATCATGCTTTGACAATTATTGAATTTCTTTTATGTTTTAAATTATACTACTATTGGCAAACGGTTTGGTTTAACCCTTGTCTTAATCATTGGGAGACATAGGAAAAGCTCTACAGGGCGCATGTGGCACATTATGAAAGGTATCATGGAGGGATTTTAGCTTCTTCCTAAATATTTTAGAGCCTTTTAAATTAAAAAGCATCTACACCCACATACCAGGGTGCACTCACACAGACACACACAAGGTTTAATGAGTGGTAGATGAAACTTTGAATGCAGTATTCTGTGTTGTTTCAACGTTAGCTCTGTCTCAAACAGCCTTTTTCGACACAAGGACATGAGACCATAATGCAGTGTTTCTATGTAATGAATATCCAAATTTTCTGCATAAAATATATAAACATATATCGTATTTACATTAAAAAAAATTGAACAGCACAGATTAGAAGTGGATAGATCAGTCACAACTGGCTGTAAAGATCATTTGAGAAACAATGCACCGACATGAAAAACATCTTTATAGATTTTTACGATGCAACGTGTGATTTGGTGGAAAGCCCCAGAATATAATACACTCCAATGGGCAAATATTTTAACTCTGCTTCTGTGAGAATAATCAATATATAAGATGTTGCAATGTGCCTCATTGTGTCCTTATTAAGATGTAATATGTGATATGTAAGATGTTATTGAATTAAGTAACTTAGTGGCCAATCGACTGTGAAATAAGATGCAATATGTGTAAACTGTGAAGCGGAAGAGTACACCACCTAAAAGGGTGACAGAAGATCTGATTGGAGCAGAGAAGCACTAAGAGGCGTGGCCACACCTCAGTGCCAACAAGGGGCCAATAGGACCTGGCCCCAGCCAACCAATGGGAGAAGACTATAGCCGAAAGGCAGTGGGTATAAGATATGTTGTGAACAAGAGATCGTGGCCGTTCTGTGGATCTGTGAGACAGAGTAACTACTTAAATGTGGTCTGTGGAACAGTGAAATGGGGCGGTCCTCAGCTGCGTACTTTTGTAATGCTCACTATATCATCATCGAATAAATACAGTTAATATGAAGAGAAGTTTTCTGAAATTGATTTATACTCGACTCTATTTCTAAATAAAAGAACACCACACTTCTGCCTTATCAGGTTTTTCTTTGATCTCTTTGGCAGATGATAAGGGAAATCACTGATTTAGGCTTGATTTGGATTTTGGATTTGGCTTTGTGTCTGCTTGTATTTAATAAAACTGCTGTAATTTCCAAGGTTTTTGTCATTAGTTTTGTCTTTGATGCTCCCCCAATGCAGAAACTCTTATGTGATCCTCTGCAGGTGCCATAGTTGCTTTTTGTGGGTCACTGAGTTGTAACGTAAGTAGCCTACGTAGTTTAAGTGATACTGACAGCATGGAGGTATCACTCACCTCCTGTGACCTAGAAAAATAAATAAAAAACACAAGTAAGTCTACAGCCATGCTATCGGCTCTGTGAGGCTTTATTTAGGCACAGGTATAGGTATTTTTCATCATCTTAGTTCAGTGTGTGAGCATGCTAACGTTTGCGTCTTAGCACTAAACACACAGTACAGTGGTGTAATCAAACCCCAGCCCTGAGATGAGAGGGGATTTGAATTTGTCTGCCAAAAGTGGTATTGGAGGTGCACAGAACGACTTACCACCATACAAACCTACTCCTCAATCTTACTGTTAATAGGAAAGTGTGAACAAACTGAATATCTTAAGAACTATTGGATAGATTACCATGACATTTTTTACAGACATGCATGGTTCCCAGAAGAAATTCTATGCGCTTTGGTGATCCCCTGACTTTCAGTGCAGCACCACCATGACGTTTACATCTGTGGTTTTGAAAAAAAAATGTCTCAACAACTGTCATGAAATTTAGTACAGACATTCATGATGTCTTGACATTTCCTCTATCACCAGTATCAGGACAAAATGTGTCCAATACATTGGTTTATACCTGCAAAACTAAATACATACCCATCAGCCTAAGCTGTACTTTGAGATTTGTACTAATTAGCGAATGTTGGCATGCTAACATACTAAACTAATATGGTAAACATGGTAAACATTAAACCTGCTACACATCATCTTGTAAGCATTGTCATTGTGAGCGTGTTGCCATGCTAGCATTAGCGTTTGGCTCAGAGCATAGCTGTTCCTAAGTACAGCCAAAGATGTTCTATAAGTAAAGACAGCGCATTACAATCAGTGCCAACGGTTTGGACGGGTATACACTTCCTGCCTCCTAAATAGGTACTAATAAAACTAACTAATATATTTATATTTTATTTAGCTAACATTAGATATTTTCACAGCTAACAAACATGTTTAGCATTACGATTATTAGTTAGCCAGGCCGTTTGCAAACTAATGTTAATGCTCTGTGTTGTGAGATCTCGTGAGAGTGTATTGCTGAGACGTACAAATCAGACAAATTGTTCTTGAACAAAGTACATTTTCTCCAGATTTGTCTGAAAAATGCCATTTTAGTGTGAGAATGTTCTGAAGATATGTGGCTTGTAATTTGGTGACTCTGGGGCAAAAGAATCAGACATAATGCGATTATGTTAACTTCTCCTATTGGAGTTAATAGACTCAGACCTGCCACTAGTCTTCTCAAGGGGCACGGCTGTGGCGAAACCCAGTTGACACAGTGTGGCCTCTCTTTTCTAAAACGTCTCTGGAACAGCCTCACAGAACTGCTAGCATGGCTGTATACACTAACTGTCGTGTTCAAATTAGACTAAAGTGATACCATACCTCAAAGTACAGTATACTTGGTGTGGAACATTTACTGGTGATTCACAATCGCTTGGCTTTGACAATTACAGACTATGTTCTTAGTGTAACCCCTTGGAATTTAAAACCCTTAATATTCACCACAAATATTTAGCCCCAACTCTTTTGTCTCCAGCAGTCTGGCTTCCTCGTCAGCATCAGTCACTGTCATTGCATTAGTCCAGTTATGGGTGCTTTGATGCTTGATGATTTTCGCTGCAACTAAAGTGCTGGAAGTAATGTGAGAGGTTGTGGTTGTCACAAGAATGATGAACATGTGGCCCACCTGTGGGAGAGCACACACACCCATGGACACACACAGACACGGTTTTACATACTTTGTCTTCATTTGAGTATCTTTTTTTCCTGTTTATCACTTGTCTTTTGAATGTGAGCCAGTATAAGCTGTAGTTCTCGTCAAAGAGCTAATCATACTCTCCGTTACACATACACACTGGGTCATGGAAACTAGGGCAATGGAAAGTCCCTTTTTTCCTTTTGCGCTCTCTCTGTCTGTGTTCTTGAGTCAACTGCCGCACTATCACTCTTGAGCTCCAGAGCTGCTCACAGTAATGCTTTGTTTACACACTGGCAGCATGGTGGCCGTTCTCCAGCCTCCAACAGCGTAACAGAGACCTCTGCAGCCTGCTGCTCGTGTCTCTAACGTGTTTCCAGCTGAGACTTGGACACAATCAGATTTTCTGAGGAAATCCACTGTGGGGCTGGAGATGTTCAACATACCCAATACAAAGAAAGACATACAGTGGTTACATCTGTGTAATGTAACTATAGTGCACAAGTAAAACAAAATGCTTCCGGCTACAGGACAGTATGGACACGTGGTTGCTCAACATGTTACATTTATTTAAATAATAATAAGTTTCAAATCCACTTCATTGCTTTTATTCCCATTACTAGACCTTCTCATGTGGGCTAATCAGGTATATAAGCACCTGTCTCTAAAAAAAAAAAATGCAAAAAGCTATCGAGAAGTGACAGAAGTATTTTATGCTTTTATCTCCTGCAACGGCTTTCACTCACTGTGCTTTTGAATTCTCCCATATGCTAATATAGAACCAATGTATTGGCACAGAGTTTTGTGGTCAGTGTTGTTACTTTCAACAGATGTTGAGCAACATAAACACGAAATGAGAATGTAGCAGTGCCATGTGTGTGTGCAGCTCAGCTTTGGGCTTCTCTGTGATGGGGATCAAAGCGACAAAACAAAGGATGCCAATCTTGAAAACAACAAACCACACTGCACAACTGTCCAAGTTTTAATGCTCTTGCTGCTCATTGATTTGCTGTGCTTGCTTTATAATAAAACATCACTTATTACCTTATGCCCCTTTTCCTCTTTTCTGGGCTATAACAAATAGTCACCTATTAAACTTCATCAGAGTTTATACTTTATACTACTTTCTTTCTTTTTTTTTTTTTTTTAGGAATTCTTGTTTACTTTGCATTTTCTGATTAAAAGGGCCATTTTGATGATAAATGTAACAATACATCTTTAATCCTAAACTGCTCATTTAAATTGAAATTAACTAGCATGTAGCTCGTCTGGCAAATGCACACAAGCCAAATGTTTGAAACAGTCGATGTGCACCACATTTTGCACAATACACATCTTTGTTGCCTCAAGGCCTGTTCTTCAATCTTTTTTCCTCCCTGTATGGACAACATCTCTTTTTATTTAGTGTGATTAATCCATAAAATTCAATTTACAAGTTCATGTGGTCTTAGTAAAGTGCATGTTCTCTTTATAATTTCTGTTGGCACTGCAGTTAGTCAGCAGGTCTGGCCTGGATCTCTGATAAGCTTGTTGTACTTTCATGACTGGACTCCTTATCGCACCACTTCCCGTGATGCAGCGTTAGGGGTCAGAGGTCAGGAAGTTGAGATCAACAGCAAAATAGTAATTGGTTTAGCCAGAATTAATAATGACACATCTAGATTTTATTCAGCCTGACCCATATCGGATGTTACTTCTGAGATGTGTAAGAGTCTGAGAATTGTGTGACCAGACTCTTACAGTACAATAAACTCCTCTTCTCTCAGACTCTTGACCAGTTACACCTCTGGTATCTTTGGGTTGAAGCTTGTCAAACTAGTTCCTGTGACTCACACTATTTTGTTGACGTCTTGCCAAAAACACGATGATGTAATCACAACGAGAGAGAGTAGTAAGTGAAGTCTACAATAAGAATGAGAAAATAGCTGCAAAGATGTCTCCGAGAACTTTGAATACTATTTTATCATGTACTAAATTTTCTGCAAATACTGTAGTACTATTGGTCCTGCATGAACAAACTACGTAATATTTGACTTTTATTGCAACATCATTGTCTTCCTTAACCTCACTGTATAAAATGAGCTGTTGTGAGCTGTAGGATTATCACAGCCACAAACTTAATGTGGTATTATGGAGGGATTTTTTAACCATTTTTATCAATTCTCGAGTGGTGAAAAATGGTTAAATGTGGCACTGTGTCGGTGCAACAAATGGTGTCAACACAAAAATTGCTGCAACAACTTATGAGACATAATAGAGCATGGGGATGGTGATCATACACTTCCATCATAATGTTCTAAGCCCTTATACGCTATAAACTTTCAAATTCGAACATTTGAATAGGTGCCCAACCGAAACAAAATGTTTACTACATATTTATGACTAGAGAAACTAGAGCTGTATCTCAAATGAATCTTCAGGTTCCTAGCTTTCAGATGATGTACACCCCTTCCGTATGGCATAATTAATGGTTAATGTGGGTCTGTAAGGGTTAAACACATTGATAAGACATTATTTCAGAAATCCTAAACCATTGCTGTAGATAAAACAACACGTTAAGAGAATGGATCGATCTGTTCAAACTGCTGCTCCTACTTTAAAGAGCAATGCAACTGTGGATCACATACAGCAGAAATCATCTGCTGTGAGTTGAAACTTTTAAGCATGTTTCTGGTCACACATCAGTGATGTCACAGCAGGTGTTTTTCCTTTAACAGCTGATGGGAAACACTTGTAGCCCAACACTGAACTAGGTGTGGCCCGATGTCCACATTTCTGCCATCTGTGATTCAGTGTTGATTTACTCTTTAAACATGAGTGTGTTTTTCTGTCAAGAAGAGTCGGGGGGAGAAGTTCATACTACATACAATTTCACTGCATCCATCTATCGGAGAGAAAACATATTATTTTAAAGTATACAACTATTCAATTCCCAGTCGCTGATAAAAGGTACACAGGACAGTGTAGACACACCAATCTACACAAAGACAAATGACCCTTTACTTTTTGGCACTCTTCATCATATGACGGCCACAACTTGCCATACTTTACATTTGGCTTGTTGACACAATAGGGGTTTGGGTGCTCCTATGAACCTGAGGGCTGTGTTGTCTGGAGC
>CALSBV010012177.1:5633050-5674561 GCA_943590825.1 Bovichtus diacanthus
CTCTCTCTCTCTCTCTCTCTCTCTCTCTCTCTCTCTCTCTCTCTCTCATGCCTACATATAGTGGACTAGGCTTCAATCCAGATTTACTTAATGGTCCATAATAATGCACCACACACACACGGAAACATAAACATGCAGAGCACGAAGCAAGAAAAAGAGAAAGCTTTAATGCATTCTGCCAAGTAGGTAGTTTATATTTTGCGAATGCACCCATTTAGCTCTGTATTAAAATAATTCCCGCTGACATTATCTCCGTTGTTTGTCTTTGCAGCAAGTTCATAGAACCACAGTTGCATGTAAATTAGGTTACAATGTTTTTATTGTTGTTATATGAATATAATGTTAGGTTGACACAATGCCATATGTGTTTATTTCCCCATTGTGCAAAGGACTTTCAGATGGTAGAAGCCTTTAAGAATTTCAGGGTTCTTGCTCCATTTTGAAAGTCAAATTCAATGCTTCTCAAGACCTTTTGAAGAACAAAAAAACAAGTTCTTTGATAGAAAAGAGACATTTCTATACTGTCAATTTGAACATTTCCATTCAAACTCTTCATAAGATCGCTCTCCGTCGCTCTCTACGGTACATTCACAAACAGATAAAGAAAGAGCAGAGAGCCCGGAGATCCACGTGACATGTTTACTACTAACTACCGTTCTTCTGATCGACTTCACACTTAGCAGGTATATTGCTCAGGATCCATGGAAGTGAAGTTGTTTGATTGAGCAGTGCTCGAGAAACACTGGAGGCAATTATACAATTCCCATTGTATAGTTCACAAACCACCCTTCATGTATGATGAGTTTTGCCCCTTTGCTCTACAATTTTAATTTCTATATTACAAATGGAAAATGTATGAATAAAAATGAAATTTTTAATGGGATTAAAGCAGATTAAGAGTCTAACAGATTAGATTAAAACTCTCCAACAAAGTCTCCTTGTGCCACTGAATGTAACGCGGGTTTTGCCAAAATGTTAAGAGGTGTTTGTTGCTTATAGCTGTTTGTTTGATTCTTTCCACTGAGTTTATGAAATACCCGTAACCATAATACAGCAGCAGGATCGATATGAGCGTCTCCAAAGTGAAATAATCGCTGTGCACATTTACTTGGCACTACATCGGCAACAGATTGTACAAATGAAAACATATTTTACTGTAGCCTTCCACAAGTTACTGTAGTTAGATTTAAAGGGGTCAGCTCACACAGATTACTACTAACAAAATGTATCAACAACCCTGTGTGCTATCTGTCCATGTGATGCTCACAGCATTTTAGAAAAGCATTTCAAATTCAATATCTCCTTTCAGAATCATCTCCCAATACAACGGAGCTGAACTATATCCACAGAGAGCAGCCAGGAAGAGAATATTTTCTATTGAGTAAACCGTCCGTATACTGTCCAGGAGTGAGGGCTGTTGAAATTTGAATCTCCATTGTGTTGGGAGAAATCTCTGAGACCCCCACCCACAACCACCATCAAAAGAAAATGAATCACACTCCTAGTAGTTAAAAGTTGGCAAACCTGCATTACTCTGAATTTGAAGTGGTAAATCTGACAACGTTTCAAAGCTTTGGTTGAGCTAGTGGTAAACAAGTACCCATACCCTCACGCTTTCTATCACTCTCGCTCAACACACAAACACTCTCTCACACACAGTCATCTCCGTCTGTGACCACCCAATCCCCAGATCTCTGCTGGAAGTTACTAATCCGTTGGTCAGACTTGATTATGATAAACACAGGCGGCGTACTCCTCTTCCGAAACCTCACGCTCCTGTTTCTGCCATTTAACAATTTGTCTGCCTGTCCAACTACTTAGCAGCAAATTACTGGCATCCAGGAATTATCTGACCCCCCAGCCCTAGCTGCATCATTAACTATGATCATTGGCGGATAATCCACAGCAGGGTTTACTGGGACTTGCTAAAACCAAGTCTAGTTTTTGAAATTAGAATTTAGAACAAATGCATTATTTGTTAAATCTAAACCATTCTGGAAAGGAATTGCATTTTAAATGTGACCACAGTGGCTTTTCAAACATTCTTTAAATACATATACAATACATTTCTCATTCCTTCAAATGTTTTCTGATGCTTTAAGTACATGCATGGTGTGCAGTCAGTGGCATCAATGGCATTTCTAAAAGCCTCCAACACAATGACATCTGTCTTAGATTGTGCATCACTGTCTCACCACTACACGGCCTTTGGTGCCTGTGCTCATTAACATATTCCAACAACATCCCTCATCATCATGAGAAAATGTTGGGTGTAGTGGGCATCTATAAGTATTGCCAGAGAGGGAAATGTTAAACTATTGTTCCAGAGCCTTAAAATTATCATATTTAGGGTTAAGGATTAACAGATTAGATTTTGGTGGTCTAAGGTCAAATGTCACAAAACACATTAATTTCACGCAAATGTCTAATAGGATAAAATAAGTGGTGACATTTTGGACAGACATGTATGTAAACTACAACTTGACTGATTGGCGGAAGCATAAAAAAGTGAGGCGGTAATTCTAGTTTTAGAACCTAAAGATCGTTGTTGGGTGTAAACCTTTTTGGAACAGAGTTGAACGAGAAAACAACTCTGCTACATGCCACAACCATATTAACATAAGCAAAATATCTGTCACGAAAGTTCCTTCTGCGATTTCAGTTTGAATCTGCTACTGTTCTCCAGCTCAGTGGGAGGACTTTATTTGCTGAGCAGCAGCTCACCCTTGTTATCTGGATCGGTGGCTGAGGGCTTGTGAACGAGTTGACTCCTGGACTTCAATGTTGGTCCATTTGTCCTTTGTCATTTTTTTTGTTACAAGCTGTTGTTTGTGTTTTGTGTTGTTTAAACGGCTAACAGGTTTTTAAAAGTGGTGGTTGTCGGTGCTGTATTGGCTCCTGTTTTTGACCAATCACCATACAGTTAGGAACTCACAGTCCCTCTTGTGTTAGGAGAGTACCTACTATGAAATAGGAGCTAAAAAAAAGTCTATCAAAACGGTGATCTTAGCGCTATGATCGTTCCTAGTTTTTTGCACAATAAAAAGGGGGGTTCTTAGAACTATGAAAAAGCCTATAGTGATCTGTCTTTCGGTCAGCCATGTCATCTTGTTGACTGGCCTGCTGCAATGAAATGGTGTGACTGGGACAAATACTAATCAGTGACCTATTTGCAGAGAAAAATGTCCTAGGCCAGACATAATAATCCAAAACTTAGTTCTTAGCTCTAATATTTTTCCTGACTGTTTACAAATACTATGGTTATAGATTTGAACTGGTAGCAAATGATGCTCTTAGATATTTATTGAAGACTTTTCCCAAACTGACCCTGTATCCCAAAAGCTGTCAAGGACGGTCAGTATTGTTAGGAGGCTTGCAGGTTTTGAAATATCAGTCAAACTTTGTCACAGTGAGTGATATTCATATTACTGTTTAGGTACAATGTGACTGTGATTCACTTTCATTCGCTGAATTCTGTGGCCTGAGTATTTAACTTGATTTATTACGTTTCCTTCATGGACTGCATCTCTGTTTCAAAGTCAGGGAGCATGTGATTGGGTTAAGTGTCCTGGATGTTTTCTTAGAGACACTGGAGAAGAGAGGCAGTCATGCATCCTTACACATCAAAGGACACTGTTAAAAAAAATATGGAAAAGGAGACATAGAGGAAAAGAAACCATTGGAATCACCATCATCATAATTTAAGATTTTTATTTTCAAGTTGTAAAATATCTTGGTGGTGTCGAGCCATAATTGAAGTTGCATGCAGAGGTGTATGGATTTTTTTAAAAGAATGACGAAAAAATCTAAAGACCATACGTGATTTTGACGGATAAGAACACTGAGGACGCTCAATCGTAACTTTATGTCATTCGTCTCCTCTCTGTGAGGAGCAGCGGCTGCAGAAACAGTAGCGCCAAGATCGGAAAGTAATTGATGGTATGCTGCTATGGTTCAGCGGCATATGCCGATACCTTGATCGGCATATGCCACTCGTGTTCCACCGGCATATGGCGTTTCCTAACGGTAGGTGCTGCTTGAAAGTGGTATGCAACTGTCACTCTTCATCTTTATTCTCCATGCCCTTATAAATGCAAATTTCATTTTTGTTCTGTGTAGTGATTATTTATAAATGTAAATAATTGAATGGCAATTTAATGCTATTAAATATTCCATATTATCATTATAAAATGACGGGTAATAATAGATTATGATGGAAATTTTACAACCCTGCCAGTCAAAATGACGGACGACGCTAAAGTCTAACGTAACCACTGGTTCCGTGAGAAGCTTAGGGCTGATAACACAAACAATCACCGCTGGGGGACTTACTCATCAAATGCACAAAACTAAATTGTGCACAGTGATGGTTTTCTCGGCTCAAATGACAATGTAGAAGTGTTGGAGAACAGACAGTGAAAGGGAAAATTTGTTAAAATACCAAACTTGTATCCAAAACAATTCAGAGCCAGGAGATATTTTGTTCTGCGACTTCTGTTCCAGAAGGATTTCATTATTGCAATAGCCAGTGTTTTGCCAGTACATTTTTAAACATTGTCAAAACCAGCGCCATCTGCAAACAGCGAAACTAATGTGATATACAGTATTTTGTTTCAGAAAATGCAGTGAAAATGAAGGACTGGATCTGTCACTAACGATCTCGCAGTAGAGGCAATGTGGCCTCAGTGAATTCAGAGGGAAGTTCTAGCCAAGTGAAACACACCAGTGCAGTAAAGTGTGAATTGCTCTGTTGGATAGAACAATCCAGTACGGTTTAAAGGGTCAGTTCTCCCAAATCACACAAAAAAGAGTTATCTTTTTGGCCATGCACATAGTTTTGCGGACTATTTCTTTATTTAAAAATAGTTCCATGTCCAAAATTTTCCAACAGGTCATTTTAAATGTTATTAGCCAGTGCTAAGTGTAGCACTAACAAAATTCCAATTGCAAAAATGTGGTTTAGATGCCACTGGAGGTGGAAAAATTTAGGTTTTTTTGTTATTTGAGAAAATGTATTCTTTAAATCAGACAACTTACTTCAGAGTACCATCGCATTTAATTACAAAACAGGTGTCTGACTACTACTGCTGAATGGGACTGACAGACTGTGTACTGACAGAACAGTCAATTACATTTAAAAAGGCAATTTCAATGTTGTTCACATTACAATATTGGACAAAAACAGAATGCAACAATCAGAAAAAAAATGTAGCTCCTGCTAATGCTAGCTTAGCAGAAGTCAGAAGCTGCCACTTCAGCTTATAACTCAGTGGAATGTATGTCATTTGGTGTGGTTCAGCTACCTTTACATCCCATTTGTATATGTATTACATTGTTAAATAATGTATTATATTGTTTTCAAAACAAACATAGTAGTAATAGTAGTAGTAGACAAACAGGCATCTCCTGACATGTGACCGGAGCTAAGATCTTAATTAGGGTTATCTGCATTCAGACTCACACACATACACACAAGCTCAGTCTCTTTTATACAATTTTGACATTTTTCATTTAACCACAATGGGATATTTTGTAAAAATGTTCTGTTTGATTTGGTGGCTGCACTCCACTGTTCACCTTCATCATCAAATCAAGCAATAACAGGTGGATTATGTGTGCTTCTCAGAGATCACACAGTACCCGCCTGCTGTGAGTGCACACTTACTGCCTCCACTATGTCTTTGTCTGCACAAGAGGAAGTGTCTGTTATTTGATTGTGTGCGTGTATTGCTGCCTGTTCTTCCTTATCACACAGAGCCTGTTAGAATTAAAAGCTAGCAGGCTAATTAGTATTTGGCCTTTGGTTTCTCTGACGACCCCATGGCGTTCTGTGTCCTGATTGGCTCTGACACTGCAGGCCAGCAGCTAATTGGATCAACACAATTACTCACATTCTTACCATGTTAAGGGTTTTGCTTCATGTGTTGAATTTCATTAGAAACCCATGAAAACACACTGACATGTATGGACATGGATGTCAAACACTTCTACACAATTGTACATACGAACACAAATGCTATTGTAAACTCTGACCTAAATCTCATTCTCACACTGCCAGCCATACTTTCGGTGGAAGATAAGGGACTGTAGGTGGTTTGCAGAAAGTTGTAATGTCATGTGTTAAGTAAAAAGAGATTCAAGGGGAGTTAAGATAAAGAGTTGTCTAAGTGCTTTGCTGACAGTTTATGGGAAATCCTGTTTCAACTCCAGTTTCATAACTTTAAAACAGACATGTCAAATATTTCATTACCTCTCTGATTTGGCTGTTTTTACAACCCCTTACTTATGTTTTGTTATTTAGCAGTCTTGCCCTCGGGTTCCTCTTCCTCACATTTTCATGTTATTGTTTTAACTCCTCTTTAATTTCTTTCGCTTAAACAAACATGTCTTGCCATACCTCCTTTGCTTGCTCCATCTGCTTGCTCTGTGTGTTTAAGGAATTCTTATCATAAAAGCAAAACAGATTATGGCTTTTTTTGTAAATCTAATCCAGACACTGGGAGAGAAATTTAGATGTCACTTCCTGTAACATCTACATATTTCAGCTGCTGTGTTTTATTAGCAGGTTTACAGACATTTATAATATAAAATATATTTTAGAACTGCTTCGTATTTTGGAATATTGTGGTAATATAGCATAAAAACTTACATTTATGTCATTCACCAGACTACTTTAGTAGCAAATAAAACTTGAATTAATAAAGAATTAAATAACTATTATCGGATGATTTATATTTTCAATGATAAAACCAAAGTCCGAAAATACAATTCACAATATTAACAGCAACTCATCACAGTTGTAGTTAAAGCTGCACTAACCAATATTTAAAAATGAACAATGGATCAAATGAGTGTGAAAGATTGCTCGTAGATCAGCCCACATTGAATTATCCCCCATCTGCAGTTCCCCTTCAGCTCTAGAGTTGAACTTCTTTCAGCTCATTATTTTGGCTGCACTGTTTTGATTCCCTTTCATGTTTCATCAACCTGGTTTACGGCCAATAAACCGGCTGTATGATACCTGCCCCGCACCAACAACAGACAAAGCTCGCAACTAGCTGGTGAACACGGGAGCATTTAGACATTTAAAAACATATTTTCCTCAGCAGTTGGTGGGGACTCCAAATGCTAATATAGCTGTGTGTCTGTTTGCTAACCTTCATATCAACTTTATAAGGTGATTATATGTGGCCCAAAAAAAATAATAATTTAACCAAGGTTGAAGTTCTTTAATGTTGCTGTGATATATCTGTCAGTTTTGTACATGTGGAGAGAGAACAAAGGAGGAAATGTAGATATAAATATATTGGAAAAGACAGACAGAGAAGGAGCAATGAAGAAAGATTGTGTGTGAGAGAAAGAGTGTCCAGGC
This sequence comes from Bovichtus diacanthus, assembly GCA_943590825.1. Lineage (NCBI taxonomy): Eukaryota > Metazoa > Chordata > Actinopteri > Perciformes > Bovichtidae > Bovichtus > Bovichtus diacanthus. Next base: position 5,640,423 of record CALSBV010012177.1, read on the forward strand.
TACATAGCAAACCACTTCAGTTCATCTGCTGCGCATTTGGCTCCAATTAGCATGCAGCCCCCTCTAGCTCCCCCTGTCTCCACCTCGCTGCCTCTCCATTCTCTCTTCGCAGCTCGCCCTCATTCGCTCTGCTTCCTACACCATACACTGACTCCCTGACACAATTACCTCCAGTAGCCTTTCTGATACGGCTGCCTGTGTGTAAGACAAAAAAGTGACTAAGTGCATGGATGCACGTGTGTCTGCGTCTGTGTGTGTGTGTGTGTGTGTACCTAGCCTCCCGCTGTCTTTTTCCATAATAGGCCACCACCAAGGCAGACTGGCTGTCTGTTTTAAGACATAAGCACACACACTTACAGATTGAAACAAAGCCCCCACAGTTAGTCCGTCAGTCCACTGAGCTACACAGGGGTTGGGGTTTGTAAATGGTAACATATTCCCTTAGTTGCATGGGCATAATGAGCACTTATAGAGATTTCGACAGTTTAGATCAAAGGATGGCTCAATGGCAATCTATTTTCAGATGGTAGAAACAACACGGCACTGTGTCTTAGAATCTCTGTGAATATCTCAAACACAACTATGTGTACAGTATATGGTGTATATTACTTTCCTTAATTTGACACCAATGCGGTTTTGTGCAAAACGTTTGCACTTTCAGTATTATAATGTCACGCTTCTGCACCTGGTCAATCGTCCAGTTAAAATATCATATCCCTTTCTGTGGATGTGTTTGTGTTACAGGACGTAATTCCGTTAGTGACACGATAATTGGTTGTTTTAACTGCTGTGACCTTTCATATCAAGATGACATCACCCCAGACACTTACCCACATCCATGATGAAGTTATTAATTCCGGTTCTCTCTTGGATGCTGGTGTTTGCACTTACTCTGATTAATCTGGGGCCCCCAAGGATGAGCTCTTATTGAGTTGGAATCCTTATACTGTCAGACCACCCAATAATGAGTACTGCACATGACCTCTGACTCCTGCTGCACATCACACCCTGTCTCTCTCTGGTATCTCTTCGCTAAACATACTGTATTTTATATCAAGAGAAAAGGTCACAAAAACAATCTTAATTAGAAGTTTCCTCAAAAATATCAACCTCATAGTAGAGCTAGGGGTCAAGTCAGGGGATCACCAAAAATCAGTAGGATTCATCCTCTGGGGAACATGAATGTTTGTACAAAAATATCATGGCAAACCATCCAGTACTTGTGGACCAACCAACAGACCAGAGTCATCGGCGGCTGGTAGCATGGCTAAAAATCATTATCAAAAAAACGTAGCCGGTTAAAAGCAGCTATCAGCTTTTTGTACTTTATCCTATTTACCAGACGAAGATTATGATGAACAGATTAAAGCAATTTGGCAATAATTTCCTTTCCACCCTTACAAGTGAACAGGATGTTGCTGCGCTGTGCAGATGTTCTATGAAACATTCTTTCCCTGCTCACCTTCGTCCAGCTCAATGTCAGCTGTGCTGTCATTTTTAATATAGTGTATGAGCTTTTACAAATATCTAGTATGCATTCATATCACATCAGACCCTGGATATCAGTCCCTCAAGATGAGTAAAGTTCTATCTTATCTTATTTCACCCTCTCTGGACAGGATGCCATGTGGATGCGTCCATTACACTTCTTATGATACAATGCAGATGAGATTAATTGGATTGTCACTTTTATAATGTGTACACTGTAGGACCATCTTTTTTAGAGCCTCAGTTCTAATGGTTGCAATGTGTTGAGTCATTGTGTATCATTGTTCAAAGATGCAAAGTGTTTATCTAATAATGTCTTTACTTACCTCTTGTTTGGGACAGAACAGCTGTGGAGGAAGTTAAAGTTAACAAGATGAACAATTGCTAAATAAAACCCAGCTTTAGTTGGTTCAACACAAGGGGGCAGGAAGTCGAGCATGAATCCCAAGTCATGTCCGGAGGCCTGATGTTTGTATTGGACAGAAAGTTTAGCATGAGTCCAGCTGATACATGTTGCACATTTAATGTACTGCTCTACATACAGTATATGAGTGCCATCATGGCCATGCTGTTGGTTTTGCAAACTTTAGCTCATACACAACAAATCATCTCTGCTTTACATGCCTCAAAGTTTTTAGATTGTACACTCCAGGCAGCTGGTGGTTTCCATCTATGTTAATACAATATAAAAGTCATCTTGCATAGGAAAGAATTGTGATACACAAACAGTTAACTTCTACAGGAAACTAGCAACATTTATGTGATAAGCACTACATCCATTTCACTACCACTGACATCATTTGGTTTTGACCAGAAGTAAGTCTAAAGCACATGCTTGTTAATGAGCTCAATGCACAAAAGATATCCAGAGGGTGGCCATGATGTTTTTTTTCTTTTTTTAACCAAATACGGATGTGATTGTAATCATGTTTAAATATTCAGAAACTGGCCTGTGGACTAGGTTAACTCAACGTTGAGAAAGCACTTTGCATCAAAGAAACCACCAAATGGCATAAAATGCTCCAGCCTGCAGATGGTGAAGGTACAGCAGTGTGGTTCACCTTCTCAAAGCTGGTACAGATGTCCAGCGGTTTTTATTTCGGGTTAGAGTGGGGACAGAGGCTAACCAACTGACAGTTAACAAATGGTCTCACAGCTTTTATAGAGCTGGGGAAAGGAAACCAGAATGCCACTCAACTTCCTCTAGCCGCCAGACACACACACACACAGTGGCTCACATACATGGCACTAAAAAGTGATGAGAAGGGGGCTTACTGCGGTCACATTTATAAGAAGACTACTCGACAGCAGCCTACAGTTCCCAGGCAGATTTAAGAGGGATTATATTTCAGTTTTGGGTTAGTGAATATCCTACTAAGCACAAATACTTTGATTTTATCAGCTCCTGCCACAGATTTGTGATTGTGTTATTTTAGGAAACACATAGACAGGGAGCAGCATGGGACAGTAATGTGTTTTGGATGAGGCCTTTGATGACTCTGAAACCTTTTAGGTATTAGGTATTATGTATTATGTCACAAGTGTTGTTGAGTTGTTTTTTGGGGGTTTAGTTTGGTCAAAATATGGTAGCATACGAGCCCATTTAGAAATTACCCAGAGAGCACATACCTCCACCAACACCGCGCGATCCTCAAAAAAAATAATGTTTCATCATAATAGGGTTAATGTTTTCCATCTAGAGTCGGATCTGTGTGAAAATACACCTAGTTACTTGGATGGGGCTTTGGACAAGGCTGAATTTTCATTCTCAGATTATTATGTAACTGTGCTGCTGAGGCCCCACAGATTGATAAATGCCATCAAATGTTGCTGTGTCAGTCAGAGTAGTATGTCCATCTTTTAAATGTGGCTGCAACCGCACAGTGGTGAGTTATGGAAGTTTATGTCACAAAGCCACAATTAGATGAGCGTGGCAACCAATTATAGATAATCATTATGTTTATGTTATGTAACTTTTTTTGCAGGGTCCTCAAAATATGTTGTCTGCCATAGAAACAATCAAAATGTCAGAAGATCTGTTCGGGTATAAATTACCTAAACAATTCATCGTGAAAGAAGGAAACCTAGAAAAATACTGACCAAAACCATCTCCACTCAGGAACCACTTACTTGTTTTGAAAGTTTTGACTATATCACAGTCTTCATCAGCAGATAAAGTTGTTGTAATCTTCCATTATTTTTAACACTTTTAGGACCATGTCGACTTAAAAGTTAAGCTTTACAGTTCTTGACCTTTTGAGACAGCAGTGGACAAAACTATCACCAATCAAAGTTCACTTCCTTGCTTGATCTAGGACTTTTGCCTATATTAAATGGTATTCATCAGCAGAAGGCCATGTGATATGGTCAACAACCACCAGATCTTATGCTGCAACAGTTAACAAACATGCAGATCATTTCTGTTACCTCCTCCTGCACTCACTTCTTATTGGCTATAGCCAGTGCGCCCAATAGAGATACAACAAGAATGCATTTGGATATTATCACGTTGTCTAGAGAAATCAAGCACATTTAATTATGACTGCATAACATTAGATAACATCCACATTCAGAGAGTGCACACCTTTAAGCCAGTATAATAGAGGTGCACAGTACAGTACAGAGTATCCATCCCTCTAAGCATTGTGGCCGCCTCCTAAATGTACAGCCAAAACTAAATTTGTTACACAACGCTGAGAAGAAACAGCATGAAATCAGGTAGTGCTTCAGATCCCATACTGGACATCAAACAATGTTCTCAGGGTTCAAACAGTTTTCCGTTTCAGTGGCCACATGTCCATTCACTCTTTTTCCTTTCAAGGTTTCAAGGAAGCTGTTTAACCCGTGTCCGTGACCATGGGTCAGTCATTCAATTAAAGCAGTAAATCTGAGTGAATCAAGCTGGAATAAATCGCTTCCCAGGTGAGTCCAATTCAAGTTGACCGGCTCAGGCTGTGGTCACAGCAGTGCCCTCGTTCACTCGTTCGCTGGGTTTGGTTCACTTGGCTGTAAACGGACACCATTAGCTGGTCGGGTTGTTGAGCCACTTTAGGCCAATTAACTTTCCTTTACACGCAACACGCCCAGCTGGAAGGCGCATGTTTGGGGTTTTGCAAAGAGAAAAGGAGAAGAAGACAGAAAGGAGAACAAGATGTGGAAATATCGTTTTCATATTATTACATTTACATCTTTTGATCTTGCATTTAGATCAAAGTTTATTATTGTGTTGTGTTGGCGTACTAATTAAAGACTGGCAAGACCATCTTTTGGTGCAGCTGTTACCACGGTTAGTGCTATGGTGAAAAATGAGAAAGACGAGGCAAGTGAGCGGAAGGATAGGGAAATGAGAAGGAAGACAGAAGCAGAAAGGTCAGTTGAGGTGAAATTGGAAAAGTTAAAGAAGGTTAGGGAGGAGTGGGAAAGGAAGAGGAGAGGAAGCGAGGCGGTGAAGCAGAAGTTCGGTGTTCTTTTCATTCTGTATCCCACGGTAATTTACAATATTTTCAGTCTAACTGGAGGATTTTTCAGCATCCTGACTACTAACTGACTACCGGCATTGTTTAATCAATAACTACAAGACATAAGTGGAAAAGAAAAATGAAGCAAGTTTAGAAATCATAGCTGATAAAGATGGTGTTTTCAGGTATGTGTCTTCCAAGCGACACATTTTTCTTGCTTCTTTTGGAGTGACATCACTGAAAGAGGATGTGAAAGTTGAAACAATAAAGTCGGGATATCTATAATCAGGGACCAAAATGATAACACAGACAAACATAAAGGACTAAAAATGCTGTGGCCTCCAAATAACAGAGGAGAGAGGAAGACAGAGAGGGTAAAAAAGGGAAACACTTTAATGACTCAATGAGAAATATATACAAGAGCAGGCAGAAACAGCAAGACAGAGAAGATGGGGCAAAGAAGATTTAGTGTTCTTTCAGAGATTATAGCCTTACTCCCAAAACCTGCAATAAAAACGTAACAATAAAAAAAAAATAAAAAATCTAAACTATTTACTAAATGTATCCCCAGCAGTGTTTACAGCCCTGTCTTAATTCTACTGCTGGATGCATGTCAAGTTCCTATCAGACAAGCTAGGAAGAGGCTCTCTGAAATGTTATATACACAGAAATGAAAGGGGGAACACACCCCATAATAGCCAGCACATTGCAACAGATTACACAACGTTTGTCTTGTATACTTTAATTACAGACCAACAGCACGAGTGCATCGTGCCTATGTAAACCACATAGACACACACTGAACCCAGGGGAAGAGATGAGTATATGCACAATGTACAATGACTTGAACGAGCGCAGGCATGTCAATACTGTTGCTAAGCCTAACCCTATAAGTCTTGAGAGCCATCTATGTGTACATTTAAAAATAGATTGCACTATAGGTGTTTTATATATTCTTACTATTACTTTATATCATTGTGTGTAGATACAAGTGACAACAGTGCAACAATGTTACTGCTCCAGGTGTTAAGATTGTTTCAAGTCAAGATGCCTGAAAAAAAATTATTATTAACCCTTTCAGATCACTTCGCAGGTAGCATCGGGCACCTATTCAGCCATATGTGCCAAAAGAATAGCAAATACATTTTTTGGTTTGTTTTTTATCAAAATCCAATTATCCTTTCCTCGTGTAAAACAAAATATGACCAGTACCAACCAATTTCAAACAATAATATCATGACATCCATCCATCAACCAATCTGCAACTTTTAGCAACAAGGGTCGTCAGTCCTCTGTAGCTCCGTATCACACTACATTCTAAGCCTGCCCACTTTAATATCGTCTTTTTTTCCGCCCCTTCTTCACTGTGACTTCCTCATCCTGGACACTGAACACGCTTTCGTCCATCCTTTTCCCCCTGTTTATCTGAAACTGATTTGTGGTGTCAGCAGGTTACGTTATGTACATACAGATAATAATACTTCCAGCGTGCTCTGCCACAGGGTGTTCTCATTCCTGGAACACCTCCACAGTGAGGCTTCCAGGAGTTCCTAATCAAAAGAACAAATCACCTCAACTGGCTCCTTTCTACACAAAGGAGCAGCAGTTTTATTTCAAGGGACCACAATGGAAATAAGACTTTATTGTGTTATCCTGACTTTTCTTTTTATGTAAGCAGTCACTGCCCTAGCTGAGCAGGTGATTCTTTTAAATGTAATAAAAATCAATCAATTATTAAATCAAGCTCCGATGTCTATTGATTTCTGAGGGTGAGCCCAGCCTCCCTGCGGAGGAGACTCATTTTCGTTGCTTGTATTCCTAATCTTTTAGTTATTACCCAAAGCTCAAGATAGGTAAGGGTTGTAACATAGATCAATTGGTATAGCAAGAGCTTCAGCCTCAGACTCAGATAGGAGGGACTGTCATCCCTGCCACCTCAAACAGCCCCAGTGCACACTGGAGGTCATGGTCTCATTAAGCCAGCACAATCAAATCGTCGGCAAAAAAGCAAACATGCAATCCTGAGGCCAACACACCGGTATTATGTCCATTAAAAAAAACAAATAGAATTGGTGACAAGGCACAACTTTGGTTGAGCCCAGCGTCCCTTGAGAAAGCATTTGACTTCCTGCTAAGAATAAAGGCAAATTTTGTTACTATTGAAGCAAACGTGGACAAATCTAAAACCTAGCCCGAAACAACTGCACACTATAGGTGGCACATAGTTAAAAGATGACGAGTAACACCTGAAAGCAAATAGAAGATTTAAAAGAAAAGCTGCCAGGAGCCACTCTGTCACTCTTTGTGCCCCCTATTTTCTCTCTCATTCTTCTTCTTTCCCTTCTCTGCTTATCCTCCTCAGCCCGTATCATTTTATCTTTCCATCTCAACTCCAATGTCTTCATCTCTACCTCTTCATTTTCTCCCCCCCTACCTCCCTCTACTTACCTCTTTCTCTTCCTTCAACCTATTTGTTTTGCCTCCGTTATCTCTCTTCACTTCCCTTTTTCTTTTTCCTTCTGTTACTTGAAGCCATATGGGCTGATTGTGACCATGTGTGTGTTTGATGATTACAGTGGTAGCTCTGTTAGGCTTTACTATAACACATAAAGGTGGCACTGACAGACACACATACATACGCTGGCTTTCCTGCCAGAGATGACTCAAGATAAAGAGGAAGCCATTTCAAAGAATCTCCTCCCAATTCATGTCATTGCAGTAAATATTTTCATATCATGCTTTTGTGAAGTGACAATACCCTAAACCACAAGGATAAATGTTTCACAGAAATGGAAATGGAGTGATGAATCGTCTGGTAAATGGCCCTCTTCCTCTTTTCGTGTGCCTTGGGAAAACATAATAGTGCCAAGCTTTGTGCATTGTACTGCTGCCTTGGCCAATTAGAAAGAACTTTTTGTCTTGCAAAACAAAAGAATTACGTAGACTTGAAATCAAATGAAGCTGAGTTAAACAAGGACAAGAGGTAGAAGCAGAGGGAGTTGGAGAGGAGGAAGAACAGATCTGGTTTCCTCCTTGTAATGACTTGTAGGATTCTACGGCTTAACAACACACTTTTCCTCATCAAGTTAATGTAAGGAGATGGGGGGGCTTGAAAAACACTATGTAATAGTGTATTAGCATTTTCTACATCTGAAAACCGCTGCTCATTTGAACAGTGTGCAGTAGAGAGATGAGCCAAAGAGGTAAGGGTTGGATTCAAGATCTTCACATGACCCAACAAGACAATTTTCAGTATTGTTTAAAAAGCAGAACTCCAGTGTAATATAGGTTAATCCAACACAAGGCTTGGTACTTTTCTGTGAAATTAGAATTTAAGGATTCTGTGTATGGACTAAACCTACCAGCACAGTGAACTTAATTGACCTCCAGCATCTCTGGACTCAATTAAGCGCTCCACTCTTGTGACTGAGAGAGGGTCTGTGGATTGCCTCTTCATCCCTTCCTTCTCTTTGCTCTCTTTTGACATGCACAGTAAGTCAATAAAAAAAAGTCACAATAAACTGTATCAGGGTATTTGTTGTTAAAGGGACTGTTTACCCTTCCCTCTTACCTGTAGTACTATTTATCAATCCGGCATAGAGATGTCTGCCTTCTCTCAACTGATCGAACAAGATGTCAATCGGCTAGTTGCGCTCAAATCAAGGACGAGAGGCTCATGCTCATGACAACGCGAGATGTACACATTAATGGTGTCCCGTCAGCTGAGGTGTAACGTTAGCTTGCTCAGGTGAGCCTCTCATCCACGAGTAGATGCAAGGAATATCTCCTATATGAAACTGCTCACAACAAGCCTATAGATTACTTTTAGTAACTGGGTCAGGATTTGGAAAGAGACATTGCTGCTGAGTTTTTCAAATGTATTTGTTTTTGGCGCTTTGACCCCATAAGCTGAGTGCCATTTATCTCCATTGTAATGGAGAGAAGGCAGACATCTCTACAGCCGATATCTCCAAAAATAAATCTCAATAAATAGTACTACAGGATAAATGTGTATTTTTGAACTGTACCTTTAATCCTCTGTTCTCTTATTGCTTCTCCTCCTGTTGCTCTTCTTCACTTGCAACAGTTTTCCCTTACTTCCTGTCTCCTCCTCTTCATTCGCTGTATCATAGTTGTATCAACAGCTGTGTGATGGTTGAAGCCTAACGTGGGAAGGGAAGTCGGTTTGAGGTTGTAGTGGTGATAACAGGATTTTTAAATCCCCTCTGTCTGTGAATGCATCGTTACCAAAAGGTTTTTGACTTTGTTCAACTGTATACTGTCTGAATGGGCCAAAACTTGCCGTGGAAGTACATGCACAACCTGCAGACACACGCACACACACACACACACACACACACACACACATAAGCACGTTCACAAATGCACAGGTCTCATTTTTATCTTGCCACTGCCACAGATTTAAATCAGGTGTAGCTGGCTGACCTGTTAACATGAACTCTTTGTGTTGGTTGAAAACTCTGTCATCAGCTGACTTTTTATTGTTTTCCAACCACTTCCAAATATGCATTTCTTAGTTGCATAAAACATGCAGATTCTTCACCATCTAACGATACAATAAAAACACTAAAGCTAACACACCCTAAGCAAAATGTCAGGGTGATTTTGGAAATCACTCATCATCCTGACCTCCTCCCTACACGTACTTTGTCGCTCTTTATACTTCCTGTTTCACAATTACGTGAATTGAATACGTGTGATATATACAAACTACAGTGCATTACTTTTCGTAGGTAGAGCTACTAGCAGTGTGTGAGCTGTATCTGCTCCAGTCAACATGCAGGATTGGCCCCAACACATAGCATACTGTAAGATGTGCCAGTCCTGAACGACATAACATTTAACTCTACAAAATCATGTAGGTAGCTGATGTTATACTAGCCCTTGCCTCAAAAGTAACTGTAAGTAGTAAGCTATTAGCCACGTACGCTGACGTTTGCACCTTATATAAGCGCTTCGACACAGAGTTTAATCCATTTCTTATTGTTTTGCTCTTGAGTTTTGACAATCCACACTCTTTGTATACTGAATATTACTCTTAGTAGTGCTCCATGCAGAGAAGTCCAAAGCTTCAAAGAACTTTTGTGCCAAGTTATGGTTGCAAAACATTCACTGTTCGCAGGAAGGGTTCAGCTAGCCTAATCAGCAGTGGCTATTAAAAAAAAAAAATCACATGATAGACAAACAAATAAATCAACATATGAAACAGAAGGAACACCTTATAGTGACGTCGTCCTGTGGACAGATAAATGGAGGAGGGGAGATGTTTGCCAAGTCTGGTATTCCCTGTGTGTGTTCACATTCATTACCAAGACAACTTCCTTGAACTCCCAATAAACTATTGTGACAAAATGCTCTCTAATTGAACCTATCTTATTTAATTCTCTCTGTCTCTCACAAAGCCGCACCCTCACTTCCAGCCATTATTCTCAAAGTTGTTTCAACGTTTTAGTTTTTCAGTGATTCTAATCCTGTCCATAAGCAAAGCACTAAGTTAAAATGACACTGTTATTATTTTTTTCCCACCAAAGAAAACATAATGGTTGAACATTTAGTTGTAAAGATAAACTGTAAATGATATGAATTACCTTCAGTGACAGCCGTTCTAAATCTGTTCCAAGATGGTGTAGATATAAAATAAGCTTATTATTCAATGCACTGAACATTTGTAGCATTTCCACCATGAATGCACTTCAAATAACAAGCACACAACCAGAACAGTTCAGTCCCAGATAGGAGGCTGAGGGATTCTACCCAGGAGTGGTTGTACAGCCATGTGGCACCATCTAGTGACCTGCTGTTTTATCACATGGATACAGATATAAAGAATGAAGTGCGGGATTATAAAGTGTTTTTCTACCTTTATTGCTACTCAAGGACAATTTGAAGAGAAAATCTAGGTTGAGATATTGAATATTTTTTAAAAAATTATTTAGGAGAAAAGGCACAACCAATCTATCTAATCTATACAGTAACGCAAATTCATATATCCTTGGAGCCTATGATCATCTTAATCAAGTACACATAACCTTCCTCCATCAGTGTGTTCAACAAATCCACTTTTACCAACTTGTAGGTTGGATGAGATCATTCAAAAGGAAAGTATGCTTTTAAAAAACAGTGTCCTGAAAATTGGCCCCAGAGTGAACATCACCCATTTTGAATGGAAATATTATGGTTTGAGAATTTATTTTTTTAATTAATATTAAAATATACATGAATGGTTGCTATGGGGAAGAAGCAAGTCAAAAGCATGAATCAAAGTGATTGTGAGTGAGTGACCTCGGGAGTCATTGCTAATTTCTCTCCTTATGTTGTTTTAATTTAAATAAATCTTTTACTTTTTTAATCAAAGAACCAGATATTTTGTACCATAGTTGCTCATATTTTAATGTGAAGAGTTTTATGTCCAAAATGTCACGTCACTTAACATTATCTATGTGGAAAACGAAGGAGAAGTCTCAGTATTAAGAAATGCTTTGGAGCCTTTTTTTTCAAAAAGAAAAGAAAATAAATTCTGTGTAATGTTGACTGAAGCTGATGTACTTTTGTTCTGTTAAAGTGTTCAGGATAAGCATTAGAGCAAATGTTAAAGGGGGCCAATGTTGGTTAAACACAGAGCTTTTCCATTGCATGCCTTGTTATTATTTGATAAGCCACAAATATGTCATTTGATATCTTTGTTTGCCAAACCTCAAATCTGGACGTGTGTTTGCTGGTGTGATACCATTGCCAGCATGCCTGTCTATACAAACACACTGCTTTTCTAAGTCTGACATTAACAGAACAATTTACATGTTCAAATCATGTACATGTGATTTCAAATGTTCGGACAAAATTGTATATGGTTTAAAGATGTGGCTGCTCATTCCTGCCTGCGGCTGTTCTGTCCTGACTATTCTTAAATGTGTTGGCTGTCACTGGTCAAGCAGGGAGCTGCTTTGTTCCGTCTGTCCCGAGTTCACAGAGTAGTACTGAATAGCCAAAACATTTCTCTTTAATACTCTGATTTTGTCCTCCAACTGAGTATTTCTCCGGAGCCTGTGGGAGACTAAAAAGACGTGTGACACCTTGTCAGCTCAATTGCTTTCACATACCAGTAAAAGGAGAAGTAGATTGGTCTACATTCAATGAACTGTGTTCCACGGAGCCCTGGCCACGAGATCATCAGAGCAGACGCCTTTGTGTATGAAAGCAAATTTATCCGAGATAAGGAAGCAAGACTAAACTGCAGCGGGTGGTTCAACTCGCAGAAACACATCAGTGACATGACATCCAAGAGATGAATTGATTACTTTAACTCTTTCAAATAGCTTGGATAGGAATTTAGTATTAAAGGATTGGAGCCGACAGGTGGAAAAACTCATAAAAGAAAAATCTCTTTCATTTTTTTGGTCACACAAAAAAAAGGTTTGGATGTCGGGGCAAGGAGAGACGTGAAAACCTGAATCAACAACATAGTAAAACATTCTTGAGGTAACATAGTCATTCAAAACTGCCCTTGATCTCAACTATGTTCTAATGTTTCAGCATTTCCCCTCCGTAATATTGCTAGAGACAGGCGATCTATCAGCGTTCTCCTTCTGTTTGTTTTCATCTAGCCAGGGGAATTTGTCAAGATGTTCAGGTCTGAGAGCAGAACAAGTAACTAAACTCAAGCAGAATATCAACAACAATATACTCTGTTTGACCTATGGCATCAGGGACAGCTACACTACATTTGATTAATCACAGACTCAACAAGCTAACTACTAGATAAATAATGGCTACAATTATATAGAGACGTGATGTTGCTCTTGCACAAAGAACAATATCTCTACCACTCAATTAGTGTGTGAAGGCTCAATTATCTTTATTATTTTAAGGCTTAGGAACCCCTGGTGTAATAATTGGACCATCTCTCTCGACTGCTGTTAGGCTCAGAGAAATCAATTAGGAGACTTAATTTTTGCCTGGACTCACCCAATGGCCAGTCTTTATAAGTGACACACTTATGGCTGACACAAAGACACACACAGACACATTATTGACAATGACACACACAGAAGCAGGCTTTGTCTAATAGTTTAAATGGTACAAACTGCATGAAGGTTAACATTTCTTGGACTCCGCAGCATTGATCTCAACCATTCTTATGTCTTTATTTAAAAATAAATTCAATCTGTCTCTCACAAGTCCCCAACTATATGGAAGTGCAATATTAAATTACTGAAGAACCTCTTTATGATAAAATCAGAATCCGATTTATTGCCAAGAAGGTTTTCACACACAAGGATTTTGGTTTGGTGTATCAGTGCTTTACATAAACATAGAGAAAAATAACTTTAAAATAGAAACAAGTATTGCAAAAATCAAGAAACATACAGTAAATATAGAATTAGGGCTGTCCCGATTTGAGATTCTCAGTACACAATGATCGTGGCCAAAATAATTCATGATAACAACAATATCTACAGAAAGTAATGTATAGAAAATGATAATAATATTGTCATCAGTCAAAGGACTTACACTCATTTGTGTGTGGGGCATTGGGGAGGGAGACAAAGCGAGAATGGAGAGAAACGGAAAAGGATTTAGGAGCCACTGGATTATTTACACAATATTATCATGTGTGTTTATCACGATTATCATCAATACCGGTATATTGCAAACCTCCTATACAGAATAGAAGAAATAAAAGCATGACAAAATACTAATAAAAAAAGGACAATATATCTGAATCAAAATGAAATAGCTATGCATATTTTAGAAGTGGTAGTTCTGTGCAGAAATGGGCAAACATGTCCAAGGAATGTGCAAAGGTTCACAGTATGAAAACGAAAATACAATGTACAGAGATATAGTCGCAAAGATGTGATGTTAATGTAGTGCATAGAGACAGATGTGAAGAAAACAATGTAAAACGCTGTGTCTGTGAGAGGGGATAAGAGTCCATGTCACTGTTGAGAAGCTCACTTGCCGATTGTGGCGTGATCTGGCGCCTCCTGACAGAGGAGAGGGATCCAAAGGGTTTGTGTCTAGGGTGGGAGGGGTCAGCCACAATCACAATTGTCACACTATGTGCTCTTGAAAACTTGCATCTCCAGAAAACAAATGACTACCTGAGTGAAACCAGTTGATGATATCTTTTTTTTAACTAAAGTCTGTATTTGTAAAGCATTATTGATGCGTTTGCTTGTTCCCTAAGGGCTAGATAAAGTCTGTGTGAACCTAAGACTGCAATCTCAGGCCAACTGTCAACAAACCTCCATCCTGTGTCTCTCAGCAAAAGAATAAATACAATAAATACTTGCTGTAGCCTTGTAGCATTGTGATCCTATAATATTTTTTATTCATGAATGACACTGAGTTTGGTGAATAGAGGCGTGACTGCAGTAAAATTCTGTGCATGTTAGCTACAAGAAGACTGTGATGGGCCAAGGTCAGAATCAATTCTTAAGAGGATCCAGTGGAGGTCACTGTTGCGTGTGAGCTCACAGAGCCTGTCTGTGTCACTTCAGGGCAGTTTGTCTCACCACTACAAACTGTGAGTATCAAGCTGACCTCACACTAACCTTTGTAGCTCCAGATGTGAGTGTGTGTTCTGTGTGTGATGAAAGGCGGGGATGTGTGCAGTTTCCCCACTGCAGACCAGCTTCCACTTGAGAAAGCACTGCAGCAACTCCTCACCTCACATCACATGCACATAGAGAGAAAGAGGGGTGGGCGGGGTGAAAAGGAGAGGGTGGGACCTTTGGGGTAACACACGCCCCCTCTGATACTTTAATATTCAATTAGCTCCGAGCAAAGAGGCGGCCTGGCATCAGCACAGGGACAAGTTGACCGGCAACAAGGTGCAGATCATTCCTTATTACAGCCACCAGCACTCCTCCAGCCGTCTGGACACAGAGTTGTTTTACTTTCCTCAGCCTGTTTCTGAACTTTTCAGGGCAATAACACTATGGACCCGCTATGGACGGGCACCGGCGCTCCGGTACGGCATGCAAATACGTACTCTGACGTCGGCGATCATGTGGCTTTTGGCGTAGATCCTCCTTGTGATCGCCAATTTTTTTCTTTCCTGTCGCCTGTTGTCTGCTCGGTTATTGGACCGCCGTGAGAGTGTTTAAAGCAGGCTGGCTTTATTTCTTGGTGTAGCAGTCGCTTTGGGATTGTACCGCACTACCTGAGCATCGCGCCAAAAACGGTGGGCAGGTAAGAAAAGGATAAACTCTTCCTCTGTTTTTCTCACGGCTCCCCCCTCAAAAGTCCCTCAAGTTAAAACTGCATGTAGTTGTTTTTTGTGCCCGTCTCTTGGCTGACTGCCTTTGCGTGGCTCCCAAACACCCACACGCCTCTGTATAAATATTTTAACTTGTCTAGCCGCATGAACTTTGCCTGCTCGTGCCGTTTACACCTGCGTGCTCAGACAATGTGTCCGCCAAGTTGTTAATTGAACGTTTTCTCCCCCGTGTTTAAGTTTCACTTTGATACGTTGTGGCCGCGCTGGGAGAAAGCAGAGCGGATAAACATCGTGTCTACTTTTCCTCCTCCCCGTGTCGACATAACCAGCAAAACATGGCCGTCCTTTGCCGACATGTTGTTACGTCGATGGCGAGAGGGGGAACATTTGGGGAGAGTGTTTTTCTGCGCCCCACTGTCACATCTCGGGTTGGCCGGGGGAAACGGCCGTTAAACTCCGCACCGCCGCCGGTGTACCTGCTCGCATTCAGCGCTACTGACGTTTCAGTGCAACTTTTTGAGTCCGACGTTGTTTATAGACTTTGATTTGTGCGACTCTGTGATGTAGGCGGAACGTTACCCCTGGTGATGCCTCCTCCCCTCCGAGACCACGGCTCTGGCTGCATGCATACAGACACACTGCTGTAGCATAGGAGCTGACTCATATCCTGCCAGTGAAGTAGGCCTGTAACTACTGTAAAAAGTCAGGCGTGGTTCTTTTTTAAATTTTTGAATATCAACTTTGCTTATGAACCCAGTGGCCCGGACAGTAGGCAGTGTGTGTGCTGCACTCCTTTTTAGAGTCAACACACTTAAACCGGACGGAAATGTGTCCTCGGTGCACCCAGTAAAACCTTTTCGAAGGGATAGTGGCTGTTTGATTTATTTCATTGTGTTGTCTCCTTCATGTTGTTCTGCACAGTGCTAGAGACCTTCAGTGAAGTCACTGAGAAGACATGTGAACATAAACAGCTACAGGATGAGGATCAAACATAGCCATAATTATAAACGCATAAACAGTCGTAGTTCCAACAGGGAAATCCTGCTTGTTCTTGTAGGCCAATCATCTCCTACCTAGTTTTCCATCTTATTCCATCATTGTGTCATGTGATAGTCATTTCATATACAGTACTATGTCATATATGTTTATTATTTGCAGACCATGCCATACAGTTTCTATAAAGTCGCTGTAAAATGTCCGATCATTTTGTACTTCCATGTCTCCATCAGACCTGAGTGCATTCCATTTAAGCCCTACGTAATTTGTTTTATTTCTTTTTGTAGATTTGACATAATATGGGCAGCATATTCACCTATAGTGATACTAAACACTCTCAAGAGACATTGGTATTGGTGCTGACACTGTCCATATTAACCGTCTGGGCTATTGGCCATGACTTGACCAATCTACATTAAATGCAGTTTATTTGTTAATATAATGATTAGATTCATTGAATTTCCTTTATTGGTTCCATTGATTCGGTCACAGGGCTGCCGACAGTTTTTGGTACCACATCAAACGCTGTCCTCACGTTACCTTACAGGAAAATGAGTGGCGTGCAGTGAGATAAATCAATTTAACAATTTGGAAACGAGAGCACTGGTATCAGATTTAATAATTGGTATTGTTAGGAAAAGTTGGATTGGTATGCAATTGTGTTCTATTCTGTATTGCGTATGGACATAATGGTTTGATTTGAGTCTGTCCTAAACAACGTAAACCTAAGTATTGGTGATGAGGAGGATGGAGGGAAAAAAAAGGTAAGCAAGGAAAAAGTAACACCTGACTAAGACAACTCCAAGAACGGAGACACACCAGCTCCCAGTGACAGTAGTTATTGACAATGACGGCACGTAGGTTGAGATTAAAGTAGCATTTCATACCTTGCATATTGCTGCCCTTTGTGATAAACAGTCCCTGATACAGATTGTTACTATGCTGTCATTCAATGTACTTGTTCACCAGTGTGCAGCCTCAGACTTCTGACAGGTCTACACACTCAGTCTACATGTGGGCAAATTCATTGAAAAGCATTTAGTGTCTGTTACTGATACTGATTTTCTAAGTAAGCTGTCACCCGGTCTGTTACTCGCGTTCTTACTGTGTGTCTGATGAAATATCGTGTTCATTAGACAACATTCCCCTCATACTGGGATGACCTACTATGTTGTTTTTCTAAGCACTCCTTGATCAACAGCCCAACGGAGCCCAATCTGTATAAGATGCAAGTGATTTTGATCACAGCGCAGTTAACCCCCCTGTCAACCTGTTACCAGTAATTCCTCTGGGTATAAACTTGGCTTCGCTCACTAAGCCACGCACTCTTGCTCTTTCCATGTGAGTAAAAATGTGGCTCATGTTTGTTCTTCACATGGATTCCACGTGTGATCTGCCAAATCACAGATAATGTTATATCATTTATAATGACAACCAACTCATTTTTATTGCCGTTGAATAATCAAAGGGTTTCTGTTGATAAAAGTAAACGGTCACATTTCAGATCAAACTCAGTTGCTTAGCAAATTGTGTAGAATTTTTTTTGTATGGAATACAGCCAAAAATAGGTATATAAGAAATGAATACATGCAGTTAACCTGCCAAATAAAATGAAACTTGTTTATTTACTTGCCCAAAAATGTGACTGTTACCAAGTCAGTGTAGGATGACAATTTAAAATTCCTATTGTCGTCCAGTATTGGTTATGTAGGACATTACTGAATTGTTTTTACAGTTTGACAGATGCAAGATTAAGGCTCTTTTAAAAAAATTTGGGGGGAAATTGTTATTCTCAGTATTGCTCAAGGGGATTAGAGAAATGCACAGATGTCGCCACCCTACCTTGTTGTCCCTAAAATCAGTGATTGTCCCATCGTCACTACACTGTGACAGCAGTAAAGAGAGAGAAAGAAAGAATGTTATTAAGGAGAGGTTTTTTGAACAGACTAAAATCATGTGGTTTGTTTACAGTAAGGAGTTTGACAGCTATAATGTTTTTGAATAAGTGGCATAAAAATAAATCTACTCCTATTGAATCTCCTATTTTTCCAGGCTTGCTCAACCATGCCGTGTTTCTCAATGTACTGTGACCTCTTAGAATGTC
This sequence comes from Bovichtus diacanthus, assembly GCA_943590825.1. Taxonomy (NCBI): domain Eukaryota; kingdom Metazoa; phylum Chordata; class Actinopteri; order Perciformes; family Bovichtidae; genus Bovichtus; species Bovichtus diacanthus. The sequence continues at coordinate 5,658,712 of CALSBV010012177.1, forward strand.
ACAGCCATAACATCCAGCTGTGAGGTGATGCGCTCTATTTGTTCCTAGAGGCGTTTATTCATTTACTCTAGTCAGATGGTGGAAAATGAGCAAGACTCAGTCTGTCAGATTCATTTATTTAGAAACCAATGGTTTGAGGAAAGAAAGAAGAACGTGCACTACAGTCAAATATCATTTGTATAAATGACGTTCAAGGTTTCATTGTTGACAGTCATCGAGCCACCTGATCTTGCATGTGTCAATCATGCTAGCAAGAGCTGTTGAAATTGTCTGATTCCGTTTCTGACTGCTAACTGGATCTACTAACCTGGAGCAGAGGACTGACAGTAAAACAATGAGAAAGTGTGTTTGTTTTTGGTAAATTAAAGTGTGGGCAGGTGTTATAGTCACATCAATTATAATCAAATTATATCAAAGCCAGTCCCCTGTTCTGTGAGGTAAAATGACTGTTTTTGTCCCTTTTCGGAAAAGGCTTTCTGAAGGCAAGGTAACGCTGTGAAAATATTCAGAATATACTGTACACTTAAACTGATATTAATTCCTTTCCAGTGACAAAAGTACATTTAGCTAATGCCCCCGTCCACAGCAGTACATTGCTTTGCCGCCGTGCGAGTTCTCCTGTCTGTTTCTCCTAACTGGGAGCATGCCAACCATCATCTACTGTTCTGACTATAAAGAAGTAAAAGAACCCCACTTAAAAAAAACTCTACATTTAACTGTGCCATTGACAAATACTATTTACTTGCAGTCAACTTCAAAGTTAATCTGTGTCTAGAAAGGCACACCAATTTGCTGTACTGTAGTAAAATGATTTTTCATTATTCTAATCATTATGCAAAAGTGTCATATTATATACCTAAGTAATGACTGCTATGTAATTTCCCACTTATGGTAATAATGACCACATCTGAAGATTTTAAAGCTGAAGATATCAGATGTCAGTCTCCCTTTTTAACAGCTGAGCTATGTGAAACGAAATGTATCAGTCCTATATGTTTGTTAGTCTTGAGCTCAGACCTCTTTATTCCATGATGTGTGGCTGTAGTAGTGAGTAGTGCCAGCTCCCCTATGGTGGGTTTCAACAAGTTTTTGTTTTTCACATTCATCAGGAACATTCAGCATTTCCTGACTGCACATTACACTTCCACATCCAAACCCAAGCTTTATATAATGGCTGTCCGTTCTCTTGGTGAAACACTGGAATGAGTCATCACGGGCAGGAGGACGGAGGTTGTTGTCATCACGGCCTGTCGTGCTTAGCCGGGCTCTGTGATGACATCACCAACATCTACGCTGTGCTTTGTTTGTCCCAGTGTTTTGTTTTTTTTTGGTTCAGGTTCTCACTCCGCTGTGCCTCCACCGGCTTCTCAGACGTGTTGTTAGGTGACTAAGGCAACCACAGAGATTAGCTCATCACCTGTAGGCGGGGCTGAGAGGGAGAGCATGATGGAGGGAAGGAGACAATTAGAAAGGCAAAGCTGAAGGGTTACATAGGGACAGAAGGAGAGGGAGCATGAAGGCAACACTGTACAAGAGAGTACGTGTGATGTCTGAGAGAGACGGATTGATGCAGAGGAAGAGACAATTGGGTGACACTGCATGAGAGGGATGAGAGAGGAAGACAGAAGTGAGAAGAAGATGGATTCTAAAGGCCCACATGCACCTTAACCTGTAAAAGCTATTTTCCATGTTGGTGTCATGTCAGTTTTTGGTGTAAAGGGCTTGGATTTGCTAGCTCACAAACTAGTTGGATTCCTGGAAATCTTCAACTGCATCCTTAGTGGAAACCAAAGCAGCAACATTTCCAGGTAAAGCACACAAAAGGTCACTACGCTCTTACATACGATGGTTTTGTATGTCCCTTGTCTGGTGTTCTACTGCAGATGGCATTGCCAATTTTTGCCCATGGAAATCTTAACTTAAAATTGCAGTATAAAGAATATATGTGCAGAATATAAAGAATTTAAGGTGCGTCTGTGGTACTTAATAGGTCGGAAATCCAAGTGATCTGGAGGCATCTCAAAGAAAACTGGCAACACGGAGCCAGAGAGTGACAAAGGAAAGAAAGAAGACACAAGAGACAGAATTTCTAAGCGGTGTGAGCGACTGCAAGATAAATGTGTACCGGACCCCACCATTAGTATCTGCAGTTTAAACACAGAGAAAGCGGACATCTCTTTGGTCGATATCTCCCACACTTGATGACAACACACCACAGTAATGTAAATTAATTGATGGCACTTCAGGTATAAGGAACAATGCATATTTTTGATTCTGGGGTGAACTGTCCTTCAAGTGTATGGGTGCGAAGAGGTGTGTACAGCTGTGTATTTCTGCCTGTTTAAGCTTGTATTAAACTAGTCTGTATACATCATCCACCAGTCAGGGATCATTTCTTGTCTCCACTGCAGTGTTTTACAACTTGAAACTGCGGTTTAGATCCTCTGGTGAAATTCTGAACATAACCACTACATGCAACTGTCGAAAAAGTTAGTCTCATACCCTTGCATACAATCGGTGTCTGTATGCCAAGTAGGTAGAATGTGTGAAGTGGCTCCTCTTCCATCCCACTGCCCTCCAAATTTCAAGTTTAAAAAAAACAAAAAAAAACAGAGCTTACTAAAAGGCCTTCTGCACTGCACCACGTCAGCCGCTGGCACGGCACAGACACACCCCTCCTGCCAGCGTGAGACCAATGAGGAGAGGCTGGAGACAATTCACAAGCCACACCCACTGCAGGGAAGGCAGAGATTGACAGGTTGGAAATCTGGCCGAACAGGAGGACTAAATGCTCACTGAGACTCTAACAAACACAAAGTAAAAGCTCCAAAGTCTCCAGGCTTACTCAATTGTACTCTATCCTTCTCTCCCTCTCATGCATGCACAAACGCGTAACGGACACACTGTATACAACAATAATAATAATTAACCTAAATATAATGTTGCTTTTGCAGTAAATACAATGTAGTAACCACTGGACTGAAGTTTTGAAGAACCCCTCCCACGTCGCTTGTCATTGTTGACCTAATTTGGAGGCTGCTGGTTGGGTGACCCTTGCCCTACTCTGCTACTGTTCCATAGTGCATTTACTGTAACTTAAAAACTCAGTTTTTATCCTGCCCAAGCAAAAAACAAAACCCAAGAGCATTTTTAGCAGCGGTTTATGCTCTTATAAGTTGACAGGGTGGAGAACAAGGTTTCTGTGGGAGACTAATGTAGCGTTATCAGTGTGGCTGGCTGGCTGTGCATAGGACCATTAGATAAGCATAGAGCGGGACAGGCAAACACGACAGCAAAATCAAGTCGAGGAGGGCCATTATCATGGTTGCTAAATAAAAATGTTCAAGAGGGATGGTTAGCCCCTGTATTATACGGTTTGCTGTAATGAAACCCTGCCCTGCACCCCATCTGCTTTTCATTCCCACTCGCAGCCCCGGGATCAAGTGAATGCTCGCTGACGTGTTGGCCTTCGTCATTGGGGTCACTTTGTGAGTTTATATGAGATTGCAGCAACAAACTGAATTGAGACAGCCTTACATGTTCCATAACGGTATGCGAGTGAGAAACACATGATGTTCGTTTGTCTGAGCCTATTATCGCTTGACTCATGTTTGCTACAAACTATGTAAAACATCTTATATTGAGTCTGTTGCTGGAACATGTAACATTTGACTTTTTAAAAATGGGCAATACATTCATATGAGGATACAGTGCCTAATGTTTTACATGTACACTGGCTTACCCAAGGTGTTACCTCTGAATATATAATTCTGACATGCTAAGAATGTAAAACATTTTTTTAACCGGTAGAGATTAGTTATAAACCTTACAGTCATGCAGAAAAAAAGTGATGTTGAGCTGGATTTTAAAGCCCGCTGTTGTCGTGACACTGATTGACCTCTGCTGGGTTTCGGCTCCTGGATACAAGCACACGCACGCTTTCTGTTGGTTACAGTGTTACCATAGTAACACAACCATCAGCTGCAGAGTGGGTGACACTTGGATATTTTTATAGCTTGCCCTTTGTGTGTGTGCCGGTGCGTGTTCGGTTAGGAGACAGGTCTGGCAATGTGACACTAGTGTCTGTGTTCACTGTTACGTGTGAATCCGAATAAACGGAAGACTGGATTCTTGATCCAATGCTGTGTAGTCTGCGTGACAGTACTTCCATCATACTGTATATAGGCCATTGTGTCGCATACAGTGATCGTAGATTGAATAGGGTCACAGCTATGATGAGTAGTCTAGCTTTGTGTTACTTCAGGAGAAAGTTTGGCAACTTGAAACTAAAGCTGATGGCTGTGTGAGTTTTTAAAAGTAGCCCCTGCGCCTTTTTTAGTAGATCAAATAAGATACTGTAGAGGAAAAAAATGCTGATCTTAAAAAGTGAAAAATGTGCAATATACACAATTTGCAGGAAAATTTGCTGATGTGACCAAACCCTTTTCTAATTGAAAGAGCAAATCTGCTTTGTCACTCTGATACCAGTATCAGCGTATGTATGTAACAAGAAGTTGCAGTACAAAAATATGTTTGAGGTCATTTAGAAGCATCACCATTAGTTTGTCCCTGAAAGAGACCTGACAAGATTATTTCTCAACTGTGAAAAAAGTACATATACACACTTAAAGGAGTAGTTTAACATTTTGGGAAAATTGCTTTAGTGGCTTTCATGCAAGGAAGCCGTATTTGAAATGTTTATTCATGTTATGTCTGATTTTATTTTATTTTATTAATCCCTCCGACTATAACAACGCTATTTTTTTGTTACCTCCCTATATCAGCATCTACCTCAGAAATCCATAATAGGTTGGGCTCTTGTGACGGAACAACCCTTTTCACCATTTATCCACATTTTAGTCTTTATCCCAGTCCAGCTAAAGTAGCGCTGCTCTGTTGCTATGCAGAACATACAAAGCACTCAAACACAGTGCAGCACTGCTTTGCTCTAGAAGGAGCCACGTGATGAGATTTAAATCAATTCTGCGACTGTCTGAAATTCTGCCTCTTCCACCCCTGCTGGCTGGGACATGTTGTATTAATGGTGGTGGTGTTTCGCCTCACACACTGCACACACACTGCACACACACTTTCCTCCTCACTGCTGTGGCTGACTGGTGGACCAAGCAGTCCGGAGGGAAAACACACCCCATACAGCACTGCCAAAAAAGCAGTGTCTGCACTCCCTCTGTGCACTGTGCATGTTTTTGCTACTTGTGATATAAAGAGTGTGATGGAGCTTCAAAGTTTTAGTTAATGTAACAGAAAAAGTCATGTTTCAGTCAGTGTTTCTACAGCATGTGGTTTCTATGCTGCTTTCTTGCCTTCATGTCCTCATTATTTTAGAGCCCCAGTGTTACTGGCTGGTTTTCTACTTCATGCATGGCTTCAAGTGCGGGAGCCGCAGAGGTTGCCATCCATGTGCCTTTTTGTGTTGCTGATGACTGCCTGCCTGAAAACTCTGGCTCTCGGTTGGCTGTGTCTCTACATTTCAGGCAGTGCACGGCCTTGCAAGAGACTCAAGTGCACTGGATCAGTCTGGCTGCATTATATGATTCTATGTACTATACATCATGTAGGGGTGTGTTAATGTTGGCTTAATTTCACAACATTTTTACCATTTTTAAAAAAGGAATGGTTTAGATGTTTTGAAGTGGGGTTGTATGAGGTACTTATCCATAGTCAGTGTTTTACTTACAGTAGATGGCGGTCAGCACGCCCCCAGTTTGGAGCAACCTGCGGCAGTAACGGCATGTTAGCTAAGAAATGTCCTGCTGTGGACAGGGGCAGCAGCAAAACATAATTTAGCAACCAAAAAAAATAATCGACATCTCTAGATGAATAGATATCTATCGAGAGAGAGACCAACGTAAACAAACTAACGATCGAGGCAGCGGTAAACTGTAAATGGTCAAAGGAGTCTGGTGGCTTTTGATGGATAGCTACAGGTAATGTGGTGGAAATATTCAATATATAGAGTTCACTTTTGATAGTTCACTGATATTTTTAGGTGGACCTTTCTTTCAGGTCACCAAAATACACTTAGCTGCTGCCCCTGTCCACAGCAGTAAATGGCTTTGCTTTTGTGACGTTAACGCTGTCTGTTTCTCTGCACTGAGGGCGTGCAGACCATCATCTACTGTTCGTAATACACTGACTATGGATAAGTACCTCATACAACTCCACTTACAAAACATCCAAACTATCTCTTTAATGTCTGGGCCACAGTTACTGTAGTGATCCATAAGAAAAGTGGTTTCCCAATAATTGCATCACTCTAAACATCAATCATGACACGTTTAGCCAGGGACAGTTAGCACGGGCGTGATTCTGTTTTTAACAGATGATATCTGCAACAGAAGGCCACACTGCCTTTTCATAAACTCCAGTTTCAGAGAGTACAGTCTGAGTCATATTTTCCCCCCTACTACACTTTGAGATTACATCAATGATGCACAGAAATGGGAGCTGAGTGGAGTGTGCTGCTGTGACTCATTTGTTCAGTGTCATTCTCTTCTCACTGCTGTTTGGATAGATATCCTTCCTATAGCACCTCCACCATATTTATGTGGTATTGTATCATATGTCCGTCTTCATATGTAAGACCAATTCACGTTATGGAGGATTTATATGGATTTCCCCCCTTGTTCAGTCCACTATGCCAGTGTGTAGCCTAAACTGATTACTGCCAGGACTGATAAACGTATCTGCTGCGGCAGTATTAAAGGTACCTCCTTTTTAGAAAGGCTTCAATATTATAATGCACCAGACAGACAGCCAGACAACTGGCAAAGTATGGGCAGGCAAAGGGGCTGCCAGGCTGGGTATTCATACAAGTTTAATGAGCATCCAGACAGTAGGGAGTGTGTGGCTCCAGCACAGAGCTCACTGTGCACATAGACGCTAACTGGCTGACTAGGTTAGGCACACTAACGAAAAGGTGCCAGACTGCCTGTTTGACCTGGGTTTTGAAAGCAGCCGAGTTTGAGTGCAATTATTGTTTTGTATTTGAAACGGCTGAGGAGCAGTCTGAAATATTACTTTGAGCACATTTCTTTCAGCTCTGCTGCTGAGATGTTTACAGCCAAACAGCTCAGACAATAAAATGTCTGTCAGGGACACCAAATTAGTATTTTCTATCTGAGACTGAGCCTAGTTATTATAAAGGTGTTATAGAAGTCATTTTGATAAATTACGTGCGACTGGTTAATAGAGTCATACATTGCCATGGTTATTAATCACACGCCGTACCAATTATCTTTTCCATGATGGCATTCAGTGCTCCCAAGTAGCCAGTGAAGGCAGCAGGAGAGGGACCGCTCCTGCTAGAGTAAAGAGAGGAAGAGGATTTCGGTGCCAGTGTATCCTCAGTGTTCAGCACTATTTGCACAGGCTTTTGTCTTTGTTTGAGACAGTCAGCTTACATGAGTTTAATTCAACGGCAACATCTCCAACTGCAGAGCTGTTTGTGTTTGTATTGTGTAAGATAATGTTTATTTTTTTCTGAGCCAGCCTCTGCTTAAAATCCCTCACTTTCTTTCTTTAAATGACTCCATAGGCACTTATTTAATATGCAAACCAGTGTCTGATGTCATCCAGTCACTTGTAGCACATTTGAAGAGCCGCTGGCAGCTTTTATGATTTGAAAACAGTGACTTTGTTGAGGTATAAAGCGGTTGTGTTTTCCGGATTACTGATATAGATGTTGCATAAATGGAGCTGCTCATCCTCTCTCCCTCTGCTTGTGTGGGTTCAACACACCCGTAGGAGGTAAAACAGTCCAGCTCCAGCTTTCTCCTCACAGTCAGATCCTCAACCAGCCATCGTCGCCCGTCAGCTCACAGAGAGTGTACAGGCCGTGTCAGCAGAAGTTTAGCAGGTCGTATAAAGTGGCACTTCAGATGCAGCTGACAGATGCATCTCCAGCTCTTTCTTACCAGATGCTGGCTACATCGCTAGATTTTGGGGACAGAGTGACAGTGAGTGGCAGAATGAGTATGTACACTGCAGTGTTTACACCCAGGGCTGTGCAGAATAGTTTGAAGCTTCAACAATCAAATTATAAATATTTATAAACAAAGCGAGGCACGCACTGATGAGGTTCATACATTAAGGATGATTCTGATTTAATTGGAGAAAAAAAAAAGGGTCATTTAACCTAAAATCACTTTCCTTTTCTTTAGGGGGATGACATCATAAAATATGAAGAAGGGGCTGACTGGCCGTTTTATTTTCATTTAACACGTACAGTATGAGCGCATAAAGCTGTGGCCTTTACATTGTTGACGTTTTACTCTTACAGTACGAGTTAGAATTAAACAACAATGTTTTAAAATCATACAGTATACGCCCATCTTTAGACGGTCTTAATCTTTTTATAGCATCCAAAGCGGTAGGCTCACCGGGAAGCTTGTAACCCTTCCTGCATGTGCAGTTCGCAATTTGCTCTGATTATTCTAGGAAAATAGTTTTTTCTTCTCCTTGTGACTTTGCCTTGACCTTCATCATCGACTTTCAGCGAGTGAAGCTGAAAAAACCTCCCAAAATCACCACACCACTCTGCATCCTGCAGGAAGGGGATTTTCCTGGCTTTCAAGGCGCACAGTCTGTCGGTTATTTCTGTCTTTCTGAGTTTTGTTTTGTGTCTCTAGAAACACCAAACGCAGGTGTTCTGGTCACCCCTGTATGTACAGTCTCTGTCAGTGACACGAATGTAGCAGCTACTTGACTACAGCTCTACGTCCACGGTTGCTATAGCGACACCATGGCAATGAGTCTGCATTCTAATGATGCCTCAGTGGGTTGTATGAGGAGTCGAGATATCTCGGGACAATGAGTCGACGAGCGAACAACGAGCCTTGAAGGGTACAGTGCCATGTGCTTAATGACGTGACTACAAAGTACAATCCTAACCTGCTGAGCTGACGGAAGAGCTTAAAGTCTTACTTTCTGCATATTTACTGTTGCCCCACCCTTTTGCAGTGTAACTGTACAGGCTTTAATATGATCATAGTGCTAAGTAGGATTTTTGTTTGGTGTGGTTAAATCTATTTCTTCTGTCAATATGTACTCGTAAGCATCTCATATTTAAGGAGTGTTGTATACAGGAGATTTTAATTGGGTAGAGGACTTTCCCTCATCATCTGTGCCGACTTGGTTTTATGGATCCTCATTATGGTTTGATATAAGAGCACTGCTGCTTCGACTCATTTGATTTTCACTTGTGTGAATATGACTCTTTTGCATGAGGTCTCCAGAATATCAATAGACTTTTTGTCAGCCAGATGAGCTTCTTTCTCTCTACATTACAATATTACCCTAGGAAAGTTTCCTCTGTTCACGCTTCCTCAGCTGAACTGCTCTTTCTTCATGGAGGTGTCATTTTAACAGAACCTTAATAAAAGCGTCTCTCAGGTGTTTTAAGATGTGTATCTGAAGCTGCTTTGTCACGTTATTCACACTCTGCAGCACAGTCTGATTTATGATTATTCAATATTTCTCAGGACAACTTGTCTTACCGACAGCTGCAGACCTGTCGGCTGCATATATTTGCATACCATATCACTGATATCAAAGTGTGATGATAAATGTTTTTACACTACATAAATGGACACTAAAAATGTGTTATACATTTTGTAAAATGTATCCAGAAAGTCCATGAAGCTATGTTTTTTTTTTTTTCTCCTTCATTTTCAGTCTGGTTGAAGCTGCAAAACACGGCTGCAACCTGAAGTCTTGTAGTCTCAGCCACGTGAAACTGATAAACTGTAATTATAGCAGGTGTGTTTTGCAAGTGGCTAAAGTTCATATGGTGTAAAAGATTGTTGCTCATGTTATTGGCAACAGGTTTAATGTTTTAGAAAAACTGTGCCAGTATTTATTACATCAATGTGTTTATTGATCAGTGAATAGTTGACCCTGATTTATTCAAAATATATGCATAGTTTTTTTGTATGACAGTATATTAAGGATATTGCAGGTTTAAAAGAAAAGGACGGGGGGGTAATATTCTGAGAGAACTCACAATTTCCAAGATTAAAGTTATAATATATAAAATAATAAATAGGTAGCCATGACCACATGAGATGGAAAACGCATTAATATACATACTCAAAGTGGCCCTTCAGAACATTATCCAATGTTAGCCATTTTACAGAAGATAGAATTGTAGCAGAAATCACCCAACACAGAAAATACAAGAGCCAGTGAACTAGGGCTTTCATTATCGATTTAATCTCACCATTATTTTTGAGGGAAAAATGTCTATGAAGTGCCCAAGAGACCACGTTAATATTTTCATATTGCTTGTGTTGTCTGACCAACAGTCGAAAACCCAAAGATGCTTAATCTACTGTTATTGAACACTAAGAAACATGGAAATATTCCAATTTCAAAAGAGGGAAGCAGGGAATTCTTGATATTTTTGCTTAATACATGACTTGCAGTTATCAAAGGTGTTGCCGGTTACTTTTCTTTTAGTAAACTAATTCATTCAGCTCTACATTGCAGAATCAGAAACTTGTGTATCGTCTCTTTTCCATCACGTCTGCCACTTCCTACTTTAGTGTTTTATGATTCATTTGAAATGGTGTCCTATACACTTAGATAAAAAAACAATAGGGATTGTTTACAATGTTGCCATCTACTCCTTTTTGCCTCCAGTTTAGCGTTAAGTTGTGGGGTTGATGCACTCTGGATTTCCTTCCCTCCATCAGCCTAAAACAACATATACTCATTAAGCAGGACAGTGCTCCTTCAGACCTCCAGCTGCTTAGCCCACTGCATTAGTTTCTTGTTTCTTTTCTTTTCAGCACCAGTGTTGTTGTGCTGGTCTGGCAGTGCACCACCTGTAGACCATCTGCTCTACTGTTTGTCAGCTTCCTTTTTTGACCTTTCTCATTTTGAGCCATTTTTGGCCCTCCGGCTGACTGTTGACTCCACTAGCTCCTTTTTGGATGGTGGCTCGCTGCAGATCCACATGTGACATCGCTGAGCTTAAATAAACCAGCATGTTGTCTCTCTCGACAGGCTCAAACCAGCGTGTTTGGTGCCTGCTGCAATACTTATCAAAGGCACATGAAAAGGGTAACTAAGGTTTTTCCTTACCCATTTTTTTTTTTTATATGGTTCATTCTCCCTTATGTATAATCCACTGTCTCAGTTGGCTTAAACATGTTTACAACACATTTCTCCACATGAAGTGGATTTATGTGGTGAATCTAATATTTGCTTTATACTTTATTTCTGTGACGTGTATTGAGTGACCATGTCACTCCAGATGAGAGCTGTGACTTCACTGGTTTTGCTTATTAAATGTACTTAAGTCATAGATGGCAGAAATAGAGAAAATTGGGCTAAAATAAGGATGTAAAAAAAATTCTAATGTTCTATACATATGTCATTTACCACAGCTGTAAGGTGCTGGAAAACCTGTTATTGATGTTGTTTGATTTGCACAATATTTTGTTTAGACATTTTATGGAAAATTGCTCAAGGAGTTGACTGACTGCCTGCCTACCGCAAAGACTAATGTTCTCTTGTTTTGTACATATTCAGTAAAGATTTTATTCAAATTGAAGTTATTTGTTTTTATATTGGCTCAGCCAAGTTATATAGGATGCCAGGTCTACTTACAAACAGGTGAAACAAACTTTGTTGTGTTTTTCTTTAATTTGTCACCCTTCTACAGAATGCTGTCACACATAATTGTGGCTGTTTATAGCAAAATAACATCTGATTTAATGTGATAAAGAAGTTCAAAATCAGTATACTGTATCAACTGTATGTACTGTATATAAGCCATTTATTTACCACAGCTGTAAGGTGATGGAAAAGCTTGAAAATGCTTAAAGTGCTTGAATTTGATGATGATCTGTTTTTCTACTCTGCGTCTTCTCTTTCTTCAATCCAGGTCGCATCCTGTCATGCAGTTCCAGGAGGTCGTCCAGCACTGCAGCTGATGCTGTCAGTGAGCCCGGCCTATATTACACCACAACCTTCGCATCTCTACCTTCACCTTCCACTGGCCTCCTCTCGCTCCAGCCACTAATCTTACCCCAGGGGAAGACTGGCTGCTCACTCCCATCCCAGAAACGTTCCTGTCCTCTCTGAATATCAAAGAGAGCCCAGGCCTGTATCTTGGTCCAGTACAAGCCAGGCCTCCTGGCTGTTCTTCGGTACCTGAGACTGTTTATCCACCCACCACTCTGTGATAGCAGTCCTGCATTCTGCACCCTGGGCACCTCAGCCTCCTTAACATCATCACTGGCCAAGCACAGGCAGCAGGTGAGGGCAGCTGTCCACCCAGACAAACCCAGGATCCATCATCATGTCCAGTCGACGGAAGGCCTCCACCCCCTTAATGATCCGACCAGAGCAAACCATGGTGCAGCTGGATGATGACACAGAGGACGACATGGAGGTACACGTCTGCTTTATTTAATAGGATTAACTCAATAAATAAGGTTTCATATGTCTAATATTTTAGACATATGAAACCTTAAGAGCTTGTTTTTATTGAATTTACAAATACAGACCCCAATTTTATATTTATATATAGATATCTAGATCTATATCACACAGAGATATAAAACTTTGAAGGCAACATAGTACAATATCTACCTCTGAAAGAAAACCACTGAATGTAATATTACAGCCAGTGAAAATTCTGAAGAATTTGCTATTTTCAAGAAAAAATTAAATGATGCCGTAATTTAACATCTGTACATTGTCCATATATTTGCAATGAATATCAACATTAACACAAAAGTTTATAGAAATTTAAAAATAATCGTTCTTGGTAAAACATTCAGCACATTTACATTAATACATGTTGCAAATTCTCCTTAGGGTTAAAAAAAAAACAATTGATGAGGGTTACAAAACACAAACGTACAAAAATTTGACTAAATTTAAACTAAAGTAGCATTTGAAATGGAGCTATAAGATTTTTTTTATATATTGATGTGTGTTTGATGTATAGGGAAAACATGAAAATGCCATTTCTAGTCAAGTGTCTTTTTCATCTGAAAACGGCCTTCTTCCAGACAACAACAGAGAACCATACTGAGGAGGGGCCGATGGAAACGGATCTCTCCAGAAAGGCAGAGCCCTGTGTGGAATTAGACCTGACGGGCCCGGCCTCGGACCCCCCCACGGCTCCTGACAAACCAGCAACCGAGCCGCCAGACCTTTCCAAGCCTCAGCGTAGACAGCAGGGGGGCTACGAGTGTAAATACTGCCCCTTCTCCACACAGAATCTCAACACTTTCAAAGAACACGTCGATGGCAACCACCCCAACGTCATCCTCAACCCCCTGTACCTGTGTGCCGTCTGTAACTTCAACACAAAGAAGTTCGACACCCTGACGGAACACAACGAGAGGTGTCACCCGGGGGAGAGCAACTTTAAATTCAAACGCATCAAAATGAACAATCAGACAATCCTAGAACAGACAATAGAGGGCTATAGTAACAACGCAGTCATCTACAACACTTCCAGCGCCATTTCTGGCAAAGGGGACGAACTCGGCACTCTGCCGCTCAGCAAACCCACCACAGTCAAGATCGGTAAACCAAAAATAATGTCGTCCGATAATAAACGGACAGATCTGGCCAAGAAATCAATCACGGCGGTCAATGTGAACGGGACGGTCATCATCCCTGAGTCGACTCTACTCAAAGCAGAAGGCCTTTCTCACATCATGCCTTCTTTACAACGGCCTCTCAACTATACTCAGGTAGGACAACCAGTGGAGGAAGGATACTAATTTTTTTTATTTAAAAAAATGTTATATGTACTTTTCCTGCAAATTCTGGCCCTGCAGCGTTTAGTTAGTGTTTAAAAGTGGAAAAGTTGTCAAATTAACATTTTCCCATTTTGCTGGTAATGCATTATTTTCTGGGTCTGTAATTTTCTAATCGTTTCCTTGGAAGTTTTCTTGGATAGAACGATGTCATTTAGTGCTAATTATACAGAGACGAGAGATTGTGTTCAGTTGGTGCACCTCAATGAATTAATTCCAATTAATTGCTAATGAAACCTAGTGAGTCTGTTATTCAGCGCACAGCAGGTCAGCTGAAAATGAAAAAAATTTAATATTTGCCTAAAAGACAAGCATATAATTTAACATGTATAGAGAATAAAGTTACCAATAATAAATACATGAGATATATATATATATATATATATATATATATATATATATATATATCTCACTCACTGGTATACAATTACATTTATTTTCTGAATTATTAATCCAATTATTAGTAAATGACATTACAGACTCTTAAAATAAAGTATTGCCATTTGGTTGTGTTTTTTTAATAATCACTATGTTACATTATGATTTTTTTTTTTTTTTTTTTTTTTTTTGTCAACACAAAAACTGAAAGCAGTTCTTGTGGAAGTCATTGTTCTTTGATCGGGGGGGCATTCAGTTGCAATTTCTTACTGTATCATTTCAGGTGCCGAAGATCGCAGTGCCCCTCAACACAACCAAATACAACCCTTCGCTGGACGACAACCTGACGCTCATCTCTTCCTTCAACAAGTTCCCCTACCCAACACAGGCTGAGCTCTCCTGGCTCACCGCAGCCTCAAAACATCCAGAGGAGCAGATCAAAGTCTGGTTCACCACACAGAGGCTCAAACAGGGCATTAGCTGGTCACCTGAGGAGGTGGGAATTATACTAGTGATTATGTCTTTCAATTCTCTTCCCTCAAGTGGGGTTCAGTGTATTTTACCAGCTCTTTTTCTAAACCCAGAAGCTCAAAATAGGGTATCATCTGGTTTCATAAAGACAGAACTTTCCTATCACCTTACATTTGAAATGCTTTGATTCAAATTCTAAATACTGAGAAAAATGAGCCTGGGCTGCATATTAAGTTGGCTTTTTAAATTGTCCCGTGTTATTTAACTCGAAAGAAAATTGTAGCTCTAAGCACAAGTGCACTAATTGTCTTATTGTAATAACCTCTGATCCGGTTGTGGGCTTTTTTTGATTACTGATACATGTTGTAAAGTGAAATAATGAATGAAAATGACAATTTAACATTCACAAACAACCAACCAGCAATCTTACAGACCTGTCGTCTTACAGTGTAAATTCTTACTTTTGATACTCAACTTACTATGGCAGCCATACATACAGATAATATACATACTTAAACATACAAGTATAACAACTGCTTTTCTTCTATGACAGGTGGAAGAAGCCAGGAAGAAGATGTTCAACGGTACAATCTCCTCTATGCCTCAGACCTTCACCGTGGTCACTCCTCAGCTCAACTCACAATCATCCAACCTGTCTGCAGCCTCCAAAGCCATGCAGTCGGCAGCCTCGGTCCTACAGTCGTTGCCCTGTCAGCTGCTGGGACAGACCAGCCTGGTGCTGACTCCTGTAGCTAACGGCTCCACTGTCACTTGTGCACCGCTGGCGCTCACCGTGGCTAACCAGGTACAAAACCTTGGGCGGAAATGTTAACTCGTACAAACACAAGACATGATTTGAGGTGGTCAAAGTTTCCACCATGTTAAGGCTAGCTAGGTGTGTGTGTGTGTGTATATGTATATATATATATATATATATATGTGTGTATATGTATATGTACCGTATTTTCCGCACTATAGGGCGCACTGGATTATAAGGCGCACTGTCAATGAATAGTCTATTTTCGATCTTTTTTCATATATAAGGCGCACCGGACTATAAGGCGCATTAAGCGAAACAAAACAGTCAGATAAGTCAAACTTTATTAAACGTGTTCACAAAAACTCTCAACATTGTTCAAACGTTAATGAGCGTATTCACAATAACTCCCAACCTTGTTCAGTTGTAACACGTAAAA
>CALSBV010012179.1:0-24777 GCA_943590825.1 Bovichtus diacanthus
TCTGTCTGTCTGTCTGTCTGTCTGTCTCTCTCTTTCTCTGTCTGTCTGTCTCTTTCTCTGTCTGTCTGTCTGTCTGTCTGTCTGTCTGTCTGTCTGTCTCTTTGTCTCTTTCTCTGTCTTTCTGTCTCTGTCTGTCTGTCTGCCTGTGTCCTTCTCTCTCTCTCTCTGTCAATCACAGAAGTAATAAAGAGCTTATTTCCTGTCTGGCGGGTTAGGGTTATTTTGCACTCTAAAGCGTTGTCATGAAAATGGAAAAAAATTAATGGGGAAGTCCTGACTACTGTTACTAAAACACAATCAAGTTTTAAGAACTTTAGTGCCATAAATACAGAATCTAAGACATAAAAAGTCAAATATATGGCATAAATTAAATAATATAAAATAGAAATATATGATGGATTTCTTTCCCAGTACAGTAAGATTTAAAGTTATCATATTACTTTGAAATGTACTATGTAATTACTGAATACAGATTAAATGGCAATGTTTTTAATGAGTAACGTTATCCATTAGATGATGAAAAATACGTTTAAATTTAAATGGCCAAACAAAGTGCATTTAGCAAATTAAGTATTCACAGTTGGTCGTATCAGATTCTCTTTACAAAAACAAACTACAAGTGAAGGTGTGTATTCTGCGACACGTGGGAGGTGTTTCTTTTCACTACGTTTTGGTTTCTGCTGTTTTTTAATTAAAGGCCACCGTGTATGTCAGACGTGCTTTTCATAGGATTGGTTATCAAGAAAAAAAAGTTTCATAATATTTAGATTGTCATATTTTAAAACGTAATCAAACATATAAGCGAGGAATCCTTGAAATGGTAGCTATAATCTAAATGCACATGTTCTCAAATGTATTCAGGACTGATTATAGTTAGTTATTGTTTTGTAATCTGATTACATAATCCAATGCCTAACCCACCCTGATTAAAGTTCCCTTTTTTTTCTTCTTTTTTGACTGCTGGTGATGAGCCCAGTGTATAATTAGCCAGACAGAAAGTGTAATGTCCAGGAATGAGCATGAAACAAAAGTCTGGTCATAAAATAAGAATAAAATTAAAAAATTTCCTTGGTGGTACAGTAATGAAAACCATATCAAACTGTCTACAGTAGTTCAGGTCCAGCAGCTACTGCTGGAATGTGTGGGGGAGTCTCTGTTGTCAAAACAATGATGGAACTGTTTGGGGGTTACTAAGACTTTCAGGTTTCGGTTTTGATGACCGGCAGGAAAACTGTGTGAGGAGTAAAAATATATCGCTCTCCGCCTGTGTTCTTTTCTTCTCCTTCAGGTCTACCCTCATTTTCACACAGATTCTGGCCCCTATAAACACCCTTTTGCAGACCTCCCCATTCACACAGACATGTATTTGCATGAACACCATTGCAGCACCTGTTACCATAGAGATAATGCTCACGTTTTGGGCAAAACAGAGCAGGCATTGAACTAATGTGACAGTGGCAGATAGTACTCGTAATGTGATAGATGTATTAATATACTGTATATGAACACACGCAGACGGAAATATAAGCATCCTGTGGCAGAAAGTGAACAACCTTGTGACACGTCGACCCAGCAGCTGGTTTCACCTCAGTCCAGTATCACTTCACTCACAGGGTAAAGCCACACAGATTCAAAATGTCATTCCTTCCTATAACAATAGAAACTAGAAGGCGTCCAAGGCCGTTTTCCTTAAGTGAAAAATAATGTGTGTATCCGCCCCGTGATTCGGATCCACCCATGCTACACCCTTTCACCAAGTTTCATGAAAGTCGGGCCAATAGTTTTTTCCTATAATCCTGCTGGCCAGCGATCCAACACACAAACTGAACATAAACCTTGGCGGAGGTAAAAAAAAAAAAAAAAAAAAGAATCTGAGCATAATGTAATAGACAAGAAATAAGATAATGTATTACAATGGAAGATACAGTGTGGTGAGCTCCGATACATGTTAGAAAAAACCGGGTCGCGGACCAGTACCGGGCCGTGGATCATTTGGTACAGGGCCGCACAGAAAGAATGAAACGTTGTTGTTTTTTTGTGTTGTCACCAACATTTTTATGTATCATTCTATATATATATATTACAATGTAATAATAATATAAATAAAGTGCATAATATAAAATGGAATAATTACATTTACATTATATATGTAATAACTAAATAATATGTTTTGCACTTTGTGTTTTGTTATGCCTGTGGGCAAAACAACTGCAAAAAGGACGGGGATCGCTGCTCTATGACATTGGATTGAAAAAACATTTTTAAATCCTTTCGCAAAAATAAAATCACCATGATGGTATGAATGAATTCATGCAGTGGATTCAGACATAGATGTCTGATGGAATTTGGAGGCAGAAGGAGGGGAACTCTTCTGACTTCTGTGCCTGCACTGCTCCCTAGTGATGTTTCAGTGAAAGTGTTTGACGCCACAGGACGTGGAGGGATTTTTTTTGTTGTTGAGTTCAACCACAAGATGCCTCTGTTACACACTCGCTCGTATTGGTCTCAGTAAATACTGCATAACATACTGTTGTTCGTGCACACAGGCTAACATTTTATTTGATTCACTAAAATTCACTCTTAACTTTGAAAACAACAGTTGACTAAAACAATCCCCCCCCCACACACACACACACACACACACACACACACACACGGTCTATTTACTTTGAGCTTCTGATTGTATCACGCTATCCTCCTCAGCAGATGGACTTTGCCCAGCGCTGTCAACGACACTCTATTTCATTATCAAGGTATCTGCCTATAAAATACCAGAAAACAGTGAAAACGTCTTGTTTTTGGTCCGACCAGCAATGATCTAAAAGGGGGGAGCAAATCCTCACATCTGAGAAGCAGGAACCAAAGAACGTCCGGTAGGTTTTTAGCTTTAAAAATGTACTTTAATAAAAAAACAGTCATCAAAAGCAATAGGCTATTCATTGTTCTCTCAATCCAGGAATCAATGAGAAATGATGCAGCTCTAATGGGATATGGAGATTGCTTTGTCAACTACTGTTTCCAAGGTGAATGAACTTTCAATCTCCACTTTCAAGCCAACATGGACGACAGAGTGGAACATTTGAACAATTTCATGGCAACTGGGCAAATGGCCATCTGCTGAGTGCAGTGTGTGCAGTGTGTAGAGAAAAGGTTCCACCATGTGGTGGGGCTCTTTCCATTCAGAATAGTTGTGTAGTCAGGACTATAAGCATGTGTTTACTGCTTACTTTACTTGGACTTACAAGTAGGAGTCGTATGCATTACGTAGCGTCATCAGAAGGGAAATTTATTTATTTATTAACACAGTGCATCATTCACTGTCTGCAATCAGTTATTCACTTCCCACGAACAAAGAATGTAGAATATAATTACATATGCAAAGCCGCATTAAAAGCATTACATTAAAGAAGGAATAGGTTTCCTTCTTTTTTTTTTTTTTTACAGGTCTGTCTTGATTCAATACTCACAGATGTATATTGAAACAGTTATTGCTGTTAACATTCTGACCATTAAGAGTTTGCTTCCTCCCGTTCATCCAATGCAAGTGATGGGGGACAAAAATCAACAGTCGTCTTTCTGTGCAGAAATGTCTTCCAAAGTTCACCTGAAGATAATATGAGGCTATGGTAGTCTGAGTAGATAATAGATATTGAAAGTCACAGTCGTGTCTGTACAAATGTGCCTCTTTGTGTTTCCTTGGACTGTGTTTCTTTGCTTTGATATTCAAGTGACACAAAGAGGAAACTTTGTAATAAAAAAAATCATAAAGATTTTAAAATAATAAAGACATTTAAATAGAGGAATAAAATTCCCCCTCTTTGAAAATGACCATAACAGGAGTGAATGTCCCAACAGCATCAAAACCAGCCAACACAGTTTTCGTTAAATGGAAGCGGTCCGAGCCGGATCGCTGAAAATAGTAGGTGAGGTTTGTGCTTTATCTGAAGTGCTTTCAAACAGTATGTTTTTGGTTTTACAAGAGAAAAGAATTCAAGGGTGACGACTATCTGGTTGGTTTGACAGATGGACGTCTGGTTAACTGCCCCACAGCCGCGTCCCTGAGCTTTTTTAATGAGAACTTTGGCTGAAGTGCATTTAAATGTGAAAAAAAAAAAAAAAAGGTCCAACATTCCCTAATTGTCCATAATGCTCATGTGAATGAATTTCTCATACCACTAAACAGCTATGGCAATGTATGAATGAAATCCTCTTAATCAACTCATGAGGCTGTTTTAGAGTGGCCCGGGTTAACCAAAATGGAAGTGAGGAATGTAATCACTTACTCATCCGCTGAAGCAACTGAAGGAGAGGGTCTACAACACAATTCAGTCATCCTGTGCTACAGCCTGTTGAATGTTACCCTTCAAAAATCAGCAAAACCACAGTCGACTGTGAAGTAAAGTGGCCTTTTTAGTTCATACAGGCATGTGGTACTTTTTTCCAGGATAACAAGATATTCAGTACTTGTGAAATTGCCGAGCACCATTCAAGGCAGTGTGACAGTAGAGCATCAAATCCTTGTTTGAGTGATTGAAAGCAGGATGAGAGAAAGCTCTTTTCTCTATGACCAACTGCCTGCACTGAGATCCACCCGGTACACATGGATGAATTACTGACAGGCCCAGGGGCCCAAAGTGTCAGGTGTCCCCCTGGCCTCTGCCTACAAAATGTCACCCAAAGAGACAGTACCAAGTAGGAAAAGACTCAAAAATGACCGAAACAACAGACAAAGATACAAAGACATCCAAAACAGCTGAAAAGAGACTCCCAATGACGATGAAAAGGGGCAAAACAACCACAAAGAGACACAAAATGACGACAAAGAGACACAAAATGACTACAAAGAGACACAAAATGACTACAAAGAGAAACAAAACAACAACAAAAAGAGGCAAGACAAATATGAAGTCTGTATGTGTGTCTCGTTCCTATGAAAGAGTGGTGGCAGGGCTTTTTGCATGTCTGTGCCCAGGGGCCCATTGTGTCATAGCCCGCCCTGACTGTGGACATTTCCCCAGCCTCTCCTCCTCTGTTGAATTGTCACTGTTTTCTTGAGAAAAAAAAACCTTAATTTGTTACTCAGAAATGGGGTATTGATGTAGACTTCTGCATCACAGGCCACACACCTTCTCGTCTTCGTTTCGGAGGAACGGGGATCGTTATGGACTTTTGCGCTTTAATTATATTGAGACAGAAAGACGAGGTTCATTGTGATGGATAATCTTTACAAGTTGATTCTTAAACCATACTGAAACTAGAGGGGCACTCGGAGGACGCGGACCTTCACCAAGGCCGTTTCCATATGTGAAAAATACAGCAATGATTGTATCCACACTGCGATATGGATCCAATGGGCCCATGCTACACCCTTTCACTTATCTCCATGAACATCGGGCCAGAAGTGTTTCCGTAATCTTGCTGACAAACAGACAAACAAACCGAGTCGAAAACACTGGCTCCTTGGCGGAGGTAGTGAAATGAAACCGGTGGAAAACACATGCAAAAAAACGGAAACGCACATGCATTGAAAGTGGTTTGAAGAAAGGACATGCATGCTAGAGTTTACCTATAGTAAATGTTCTGAAGCGTGCAAAAGCGATGTTATCTTCCTCGAATACTGTAAACCATGCAGTAACTCTGTAGACTTGTAAAGACTCCTGTGTCACACGAGGTAGGATGTCTTTACTGTACTGCCTTGGGTGCCATTTCTTTCTCCCTGGGTAACTGGTTTATGTGAGGCATTGATGACAGCACTGTTTTAAGATGGTGAAACAGGTGTGCTGTGTGTGTGTTAAGAAACCGTTTTCATTACTAAGTTGGTGAAGGACCATTGGGGAAATCTTTTGCACTGGTTAAGCAACTTGGTTATGTTCATTTTGACAATGAGTTTGTAGAGATTGAACGGTTTTGTGCTCAACGGAAAGTTTTTTTTTTAACAAGACAGCTTCCTGTCCTGCCAGCTCCGGGACTTACAGGACTCAAGCAGAATAGTTCCACAGTACTGTAGCCTGCTGTGGAGTTACAGTGCACATTTAACATTTACTGGAAGACCGTTTTTTACTTGGTTTCCTATATTCTCTGAAAGAGAATGCAGTAGTGGACTCTATTTTCTCTCCGTAGGATCGTCCAAATGATTTGGCCTGGAATAATTTATATTTGATTTCAGTTTCCTCCCATATTTTCCGTGATGACTAAGCTAGAAGCCCATACACCCTGCTTCCGGCTTTTGTGTTCACTGTGTGCTCCGTGTCAAATCTGACGTCAATCGCAAAGATGAAGACAAATACTCTTGACCTTGCCTTGTATGAGCAAAAACGTTTGCCGCCCTAATATACACTGAACACGTTCTCTAAAATGTGCAGTTTTCTCTTGAAAAAATACATTTATTTGGCACTCTGAGCTACGGACTTCACATTAACAGGGCTATAGATATGCACTAATTGGTCACATGGAATTCATCCGTGAGGAGAACATTTTTTCACAGTGCCAGACGCCATCAAAGCTCAGCATTTACCCACTCCAGTCGCTTTCGACGACAGACTGCAGTCGGGTCAAGACCCTGCTGAGGATGACGAGCACACAGTTTTCTGACAGTTTGTGCAGAAATTCTGTTTGTTGCAAACCAACTGTTGCATCAGCTGTCTGGGTGGCTGGTGTCAGACGATCTTGCAGATGAAGAAGCCGATGTGGAGATCGTGGGTTACACGCGGTCTGTGAGGCCGGTTGAATGTACTGCCAAATTCTTGGAAAGGACACGGCTTATGTGGAATAAACGTTCAAAAACAAATTAAAAACTATTGTTTCGATTTGTGTTCACATGTAAATGCAAAGGTTTGTGAGCACCATAATGTTTTTAGCCACTGTTTTTAGACACTATTTTTGCAACCATTTTTGCCTTCTTGTTTTTGTCCTTTTTCTGTTTGTGAGCTTGTGGTGCCTCAGAGGGAAACACATGTGATAATTTCATCCTGTGTGACTTGTCCATGTCCGTGTCTATTCCAGTCAAACCCATCTAAATCCGGATTAATTGGGATTTAGCTTCTACCCAGAGTTTTGTTTTTGTCAACAAATCCCACGACAAGACTAAAACAAGCAATGTTTCTTTTCAAACTGCAGATTAATACTCAGTTGCTGCGCTAGTTATTTCCAGCAGCAGGACGGTGTATGTCAACGTGACGCAGCAGATGGTTTTGTTACACAGAACCATCTGAGTAGCCATCATTGGAAACTGTTTGGTAAGTACTTGGCAGGTGATTGGATGAACCATCTGTCGATCAATGTTTGCCGGAGCCAGTCGGGGAAAGAGCAAAAATATGCTTTTGAGAAAAGCCTTCGGTGAAGTTCTTTGCTCTTCTTTCAATGAGGAACTACTCTCCAGTTCTGATATAACCGTTGCTCTTGCAGCATCTACGCTAACCTCTTTAGGAGCCGCCATGGTTGTCGTGATCCCATGAATCCACGGCGTGCAAGGTAAGGTGTATGTGGGATCGACCCAAAATGTTCATCGTAAAAAGTTATTGGATGACAATGGAGCTCTATGGCACAGAGGAAGATATGTCAGTATATATACTTAGTAGTCAGATTTGGTCTTTTTGTGGGATTAGTTGACAATAAGAAGAATATCACCAGCCTTATCCTCTACATGTTAAATCTGCATTAAGTCTTTGTTGCCCACTAGAGGGCAGACAAACTCCTAAACAAACCCAGAAAAACACAGCTGTCATGTACCATGTTTGTATGTGACATTGCAATAGACGCCCTGTCCTTTCGATGCTGTGGGTCTCATGCTTGATGAGATGTTAGCGTACCAAGTGCACACACCCTTGGCATGGGTGTCCTTGGTTTGTGGCCTAACAACTATGTTATTGCTGTGCATGTTGAACACAAACCCTAAACTGATGGTGTACTTCAAGACTGACCAACAAAAGCAGATGCTTGGACACGGCAAAGGGGCGAAACTAGAGTGAGAGGGTCATTTAGCATGCTAGGTGTTAATGTGTGCACACGTCCATTCTACGACGTCGGGAAAATGCCCTTGGAGACGATGGAAGCTATCAACTTGAGATGTGAAAAAAATCTTCAGTCAAACAGGGTCTGATAAGGAAGAAGGCTCGGGTACCGTCACCCCTGACATCATCACAACTGTGTCTATTTCTGTGCTGCTTTGTTTCTTCATTACAATCCCTTCTCTTTCTCTCTGCCTCTCCATATATGGACTTGGTTTATCTCGTCTTTCTGAACCCTTCTCTAAGATGTTATCCTTTCCACTCCCTCCTATCCTCCTTATCGAAAATTTCTGTCGTTAATCTTCATTGATCCAGACTGAAATTGATTCATGCCAAGACTCCCTAACGCGCCAAGTATGCAGCAATGTGAGGTAGCTAGGTCCTTGCAGCAAAATACTTTAGGGATCGGAAGTGTGCTTTTAATTTATATATTAGTATTAGTACCATTTATTAGTACCATATTTCCTAATCAGATTCAATTTGGATCATTCTTTTGTCTTTGAAATATGCTGCGGATAAATGCTCAGTCTGCAAACTACCTACCATCTTTCTCCATATTTTCCAGATGCAAAAGCAGGACTTTGGCAGGACCTGAGTTGATTAGAAGGAGTTCATTTCATGGCATGTAAAAACAGTGTGTGGGGGGGGGGGGTTGTTTTAAACGCTGTCTGCAAGCCTGAGCTCATGTCTGAGACCTTGCCTGAAAGATTTACATAGAGGGGACAGGCAAAGGAAAAGGAAGGGCTGGGGTCGGCTGGAAGGGGGCTTTAGAGAAACAGAACTGGGGGAGAGGGATGGACAGATTGATGGTAGGGTGTAGGAAGAGAAGGGAAGGGAAGAAGGGGAAAGGAAGGACACCTGGAAGGCATGTCTGGGGCAAAATGCCTGCAACAACAAAACTGCCTCACCACTGGTTTCTGTCTGAAGAGAGAAAAGAAAGACGAGGGACGACACAGAAGGGAAGAAGAAGAAGAAGAAGAAGAAGAAGAAGAAGAAGAAGAAGAAGAAAACCAATGAGAACAAAGGGGGAATGCAGAGAGTAAATACAAAAAAGGGGAGGGGAGCTTTTGGAGGCGCATCAAGAATTTGCCTTTTAAGGGGTACGGTCTCACTCTTCCACGCCTTGTGAGCTCTTGCGTAGCAGCCAAAACACTCCAGGGAGAAGAAATAAACAACAGCAAAGAGGCTGTGAGGAAAAGAAACCTGAGCAACGCTAATGTTTTTCGGACTTTTAACAATATTGAAAACGACCTCTTTTTGCTTGACATTCTCTTCATTGTCCAGGCAGAATTCATCCGAACAACGACAGGGATGCAAGGACAAGAACTATATGTTAGGTTTGGATTCTGTGGCGAAAGAGAGCTTATTTCACAAATGCACCAAAACAAGGCTATTGCGTTGTAAACAAGAGAAAGCTCAGTCCACTCTGAATCACTGCTTTGCCTCCCCAGCATCCTAACAGCTGCCCTCACTGTTTGCTTTTTCTTGGCTGTTTTCTAGACAATACCAGCAATGTGTTGTTTGAGCTAAAGGAGAGACTGCCTGTATCTGGGAGCAGGAAACTGCTGAGGAGGGGAGGGCGGATGGGGTGGGGGTGAGAACAGAGATGTAATTGTACATGCTAGAGTGAGGCAACCCCAGAAGAGAGGTAGACACAGGAGAGAGAAGGAAGGGAGAGACGTGTTCTTGGGATGGGAGGACTGGGAGACGGGGAGAGAAGCAACCAGAGGAGAGAGTGAAGACAGAAAGAAGAAATCAAGGAGAGCGTCACGGGATCCTTGAGCGTTGACATTTTGAGCCAAGGGCCATGTGTGTGAGTCCCGGGATGTAGTGGGTGTGATCGAAAACCAAAAGGCACAGTAGTAGAAGTGTGCCTGGGAAAGTTGGGTTTGTAAAAGTGTGGGTGAAACAAAGAAGAGCAGTGAGAGGGGTGTAGTCCACATGTGACTGCAGCAAGTTGGAGAGAGAGGTGTTTTTAAAGTGTGTGTGTAGAAAGGAGGCGGGGGGGCGAGCGGGCGAGCGGGCGGGCGGGCGGGCGGGCGGGCAGCGAAGAGCATGCAGAGTGTATCCTTCCCTCTGTCCCTGTAGCACGGTTGAACGAGAGCCAGGAAAAGGGGAAGGGCCTCCCTGTCCTCTCTCTGCAGCTGACAAAAACAGCTGCCCAGGAGCCAGGGGCTGGCCAGAGCACGAGAGAGGACAGAAGGAGACAAGAGATAGAGAGAGAGAGAGAGAGAGAGAGAGAGAGAGAGAGGAGGAGGAAAAAGGTCCAGAGTCCAGGACCCGTCCACCTATATGGGTTGCGTCCTGAGTTCGGACTGGTGTGGGGAGGAAGAGGTGCAACCGGTGGCGGTGGGCAGAAACTCGTCTCTGAAGAGAAGGAGTCTGGAGAGGAGTGAGAGTGGCAGGATGAGGCTGACAAAGGTCAGTGTGCATGCAGTGTTACAGAGAAGCATGTTCACTATTATTGGGCACGCATATGTTGGTATGCATGTGAGGAGGGCCTGTGTTTGTAGTCGAGGATATAACATTTGTGTGATATAACAGGATGCAATTTCTTGGCTAAGTGATTTATTGGTCAAAGGGACATTCAAGGGGATGTAGGATTATTTTGCTGATCATCTAATAAACAGTAATGTGCAATGACTACAATGTCAGAATGAAACAAAAAAATAATGTTTTATAGTAGCATGATGTATTGTTTTATGGAGCTCTATTTGTATCTGTGGTCTTCCACATTAATAATATCAATCACTTAACCCATTTATGCCTGCAACTAAAATTAGGATTTTCGTTTTTTGTGTTCTTTGGGCTTGCCTGAGCACAAATCTGAGGAAATTTTTCAAAATCGGTCACAGACTGTTTGGGTGAAAAAATGGGTTTGTCCTATCATACTATATTTAGTCTACTTGGGCACATGGTACTTCTGTTTTTTTTTCTATAAATATTATTATATTTTAGGAAAAAAACAGTAGTCCCATGTGCTGAAAGACTACATATGGTAAGTATGTATGTAAAGGCTGTATCTCAGAAACTACAAGGAGAACAATCATGTGTCTATGAACTCATAAAATGTTCAATATCAAATATATGCACACATATGCAGTGTAAAAAATTATATTTCATACGGAAGACATTTGATAAACACAAGGTTTGCC
Organism: Bovichtus diacanthus; assembly: GCA_943590825.1. NCBI lineage: Eukaryota > Metazoa > Chordata > Actinopteri > Perciformes > Bovichtidae > Bovichtus > Bovichtus diacanthus. The sequence continues at coordinate 11,162 of CALSBV010012179.1, forward strand.
TTTTGCCTCAATTTAACAGATTTCTGACTCGACTATTGAACTATCAAACATTTGTATAGAGAACTGTTAGATACTTGTCCAAAAGAATTTCTGTACCAGATTTCAAGACTTTAGACCAATCAGAACAAATGTTGTGGCATTTTTGTCTTATCACACTAAATTAAGTTTTTGGGCACAATTGGTTTGAATGGGAACTCGACAGATTTGTTTTTGTTTAAAGGTGTAAAAGTTGTAAAAAGCCTTTTGTGGCTGCAGAGAGAGCTGTGTGAAATCTTAAAAAATTAAATAAAATTATTAAAATAAGTGGGGTTGTGAACATAACCCTGAGCCTTGCGGCTCAAGTTTACATTAGCCACTACTAGCACCCGAATTTCCGACCAAACTGTCGGCGTTGAATTGTGGGTTATGTAGGCGCCAGGTTTTTGACCCGGTAAAAAGAAGATTTCTATGGAATATCTTTTTAATACCTGATGAGAAAATTCCCTGCTGCCCTCAGGTTGAAGGTCAGTGTCGGCTAACTGGCATGTAGTCGATCAATATCAGATTCATGTGGGATTGAAAAGTGCCAGGAAATAACGACACCTCCCATTCTCCTTTTTGAGCACAATCCGCTGTGCTACTAGTGTCGTGCCAGTCTCAGGGACAAAGTACTGGAGATCTGAAGTTTGAAAAAGTCATTGTTTGTATTCTTACAAGGAGCGTGTGTGTGTTTCGTTTGGCCTTGATTTGAAAGATGATGTGGATGACTATGGCATCTCCGAGCTGAGGTCACATTTGTGCAGAGACAATGGCCCTGTTGTGACGACCTCAGCCCTGCTGGGGGATTCATTCAAACAGAGGCTATTAGCGGTCAAGACCTCTGTCCACCAGTTTACACCGCGCCGGATTACATTCAGACTTGAGTCTCCGTGGCTTCTTCATCCAGATGTGTGAATTATCTAAGTGTGTTTGCGAGCATTTTTCTAAATGTGCACATCTTCCATCTGGACTTTTTTTCTCGTTCTCTGTGTGTGTGTGTGTGTGTGTGTGTGTGTGTGTGGGGGGGGGTGTGTGTGGGGGTGTGTGTGCATGCTTGGTTGCAACACAGTCCCAGTGGCTCCGTATCACATGCTGAGCAGCGTGGGAATGCAGAGCTCTCCGGACGACGTCATCCTGCAGTCCCCCGACCCCACTACAGGGGTGTGGGAACCAGTTAGATCCCACTGATTATCCTGGAGGAGGAGATGATGTCTCATCTATTTATGGTCTTTTTTTCTTTTTTTTCTTCACTTCCTGTTTTTACCATTTCATGTTTCTCCATGGGCCTGCAGATAATCATAGGTGTGAGAAGATGCCACGATTAGTGAGAACCTGACCAGATTGTGGCCTGGCTTTCATTTCTTTATGTCCTGGCATTAACCACACACATACAGTACTCAGTCACACTCATGCCAAGTACTTACTGGTAAGACTTGGCAACAGAAAATGATGTTCCACATGCTGCTTACAGTGTGATCACGTCAGGAGCACGGAAAAGGGATGTTTTTCATCATTTACATTTTTTTCACTGATTGTTTTTTCATTTACTTGTGAAAGAATTATCATTTTGAGACATTTTTCAAAGAATATCGTGCAGTATATTAACAGTTTATTCACCTACTGTACTGATGAGCTGTACACATTTGCAGTTGCACGGTGGGGTCGAAACACATTTTGTCAGTGAATGGCCTATGGTTTTGTGAGTATTGGCGTTATTTTACAAATGATGGATTTTTCATTATTCACTTGTAGCTAATTATTAGATGGCTTCTTATGATTTCATGTTCTCAGTCTGTGCGCTCTGAAAACGCCTTACTGCCTCACCGTCCAATGATTCTTGGACAGTTGTTGATAGAGAGAGTTGAGCATCAACAGACACTCATGGTTTCCTGATGTAAACTGGTTCTGGTTGACAGACACAATAGTTCATATGGTTATCTTTAAAACTAAAAGATGAAGCACAGAGCCCTGGCGAATGACGCAGAATTCATGTGGGACAGATCAGAGTGGACGAGCCTCGGGCAGAAGTAATGACACTGCCACCCCGATGTTATATCCCTGTCATAAAAATGTTTTTTTCTGATCCGTCCTATCGTGTGTTATGATCACAAACAGATCGTATTTTAATGTTTTAATATCTTGGCGGGTCGTCATAATGAATGTGCATTTAATTCACCCACAGGCACAGCCAAGAGTTCAAGCGTGAGGGTCATTAATGGAACCACTTGGAGTATTAATTGTGAAACATATTCTCACACTTGATCTCTATCTCTACGATCAGATATCTGCATATGAATGTAGAACATGTCGGTAACGGGTAAGGTCGCTGTGTGTGTTGGTCGCGGGTGACACAGAAGTGTTTGTAGAAATCTGATTGGAATTGCATTTCAAACCAGCTCCAACACATATCAGACTTTCCAAACGCATTCTATATATAATCTGCATATGCCTAGAAAAGAAAAAAAAAACAAAAAAAAAAGGATTTGGGCTGGCAGTCCGAGCAAGGCTTCAGTCTTAAATTCAGGAGTGATATAGTGATCGCTTTTTCTGTAACGCAATGCTGCTTTGCTCCTAACTTTACAGGTTATGGCTTCTATAGTTTATAATGCAGTTAAAGTTCATTCCCTTTGTCACTACTTCAGTTACAAAGTAATACTTGTAATCCTACTAGTTCGGCTCTTTTTTGTGAGTGTTATTGGCTCTAGAAATATACATAGAGAGCAGGCGCTGTGACAGCGGTTTTGTATGTTTTTGTCTAGCTAACCCTGTCATTTCTCATGAGAAACAAAGTTTAGATTGGCCGTGACCAATACTAAGGCCTTGAGCCACAGGCATTCACTACAAACACACACCCAAGAGAGGAAGAAACACGGACGGGTGGGGGTAAAAAACACCCCCCCCCCCCCCCCCGGAACATCCAGAATAAAACAGAGTAGAGTAGAATAGAAAGAAGAGACGTAATTCTGCAAGTCAGAAGAAAAAAATGCATTACTTAACTCCAGGCCCAGGATGTGGCTGACTACATTCCTGCGGCTTGAAAACAATGATCTGTCCCAAATCTGAGCAGGATTTGAGGAATGCTTGTTGTTATTGTGTGTGTGTGTGTGTGTGTGTGTGTGTGTGTGTGTGTGTAGCGGACACGCGGGTGAAAGTTGATCAAGGGAAAAAGGAAAGACTTAAACCATTTCCTCCCGCAGTAAGTCCGCAAAAAACACAAAAAAAAAAAACAAACAACAAATCCCATGCAGATCCCATCCCTCACAGCAAACTATGCACGAAATATTTCCTTTTATCTTGGACACAGAAAGCTTGATATTTGCTCCAAGTTTTGAATAATGACTTCAGGGCAGAGCAGCATTGGCTGATACAATCGAACTCATCGGCCCAATAAAAGTGAACACGTGGTCGACTGTGTCACCAGTGTCTCTGTGTCTCACCCACTGCTTTCTCGCGCCTTCAACAGCCGCACCTTATCAGCCTTTGGCGTTGGGCTGTCTTACACAATCCTTCGTCAAGCAACACAGCCCCCTTTTCTAGCCTCCTCTTCCTCCTCCCCTCATTTCCTGTCGGCCCGGGTTCCCGGCTTTTCTTCCCCATTGACCTCCAAGCGTGATCCAAGTCCTTCCACTTCCTCGAGACTGTAAATCCTCTTTTCCCCACAGGCTGGAAAAATAAACACTGCCGGCATCCTTGTAATATTTCAAGAAGTGTTTACCAATTCCAAGCACCTTGCACTGGCTGCGGTGATTTAGTGTTGCTCTACGTGCTGAGAAAACCTGATTCAGGATTCATTCCATATGTCTGCAAAAGCGCCCCCCTCTTTCTTCATCTCCATCTTTCTTCCAACACGACCCTCCCCCACTTTACTCCCCGACTCAACCCCTCATTCCAATCCCAAGCACCAGCTTCCTGTCTCTCGTGGTCCCCTCAGTATTTTTTTCTAGTCTCGGTGTGACCTCCCCGACCCACCCCTATTACCTTTTCCTGCTTTACTACTTTGTTCTCTGCTTATTAATCCATCTCTCCCCCCTGTTCCACGCCCTCCTCTTTCACACAATCCACAAGAAAGGGAGCCACAAACAATTAGACTCCCCAAAAACCCCCCAATCTATCGTTCAAAGCCGGAAATACTCGTGTTAAGAGCAAAAAGGAATGGACTGCATTGCTGCACGCGTTTTCTATATTTTTTTGTGGGGGTGTTACTGCATACGTTGTGACTCATGCCCACGTTTCACACTGATTGGTGGGGATATACTGTACCTGCACATCCAGCTAACAGAAGTAATGCTCTGTGCATTAGGAGTCTGAGGCAGGGGAATATTATGGGCTGACAATGTAAGACGGCCAAGACTGGCAAAGGAATGAACCCCTATGCACACACGGCATACATATGATCATAAGCATGTATGGAGAGTTGGGCCACCCTTTGCATGTTTTAGTGTAATTTCTAACACTGCAGCCACATGCACAGTATCAAATAGTGAGATCATCTCTGTTCGGAGGTGAACATTTTCCTGAGACTCGTTAGCTACAGAGAAGTGAAGTTGTGTTTTTATAAAACAGAAAGGTAATTAATATGGAGAGACAGCTCACCTGGTGCATGTCTCTTATTTCACCACTAGGTGCTGCCACTAACACACTGGTCAGTCCTCAGCAGTGCAGATGTTAATGAGGGGGCACATCTGTCTGGGGGGGGGGGGGTACTAGATGATACTCCTGCAGTTACTCGGACGTACATGGACAGATTGTGGAGTAGATCTGGTCAGTGTCATTTGAAATAATACATAATTTCTTGGAAAATATATCTACATATTTGCAATGGTGGAAGAAGGACTCAATTATTTTACTTCAGTAAAAAAAAGAAATAGTGTGGTGTAGAAATACTACAAAAATGTTACTTAAGTAAATATAAAAAAGTAAAAGAATCAAAATACATTTAAAAGTACCAAAAGTAAAAAGAATATTCATTTTGCATATTGGCCCATTTCAGAATAATATATATACTATTATTGAATTCTAATTGTTGATGCAATAATGTGTTCATCACTTTAATATTGAAGTTGGTAGAGATGGGGATATTTTTTATTTATTTATTTATATATATATATGATATATTACTTTACATACTGCTGGGTAGCTTGTGATTTTCCATCTAAGGACCAATAAAGCCTCATTGACATAAAAAAACATTATTTATTTATTGATTAGTTTGTATTATTAATCCGAATCTGCAAAGTAACTAAAGTACTAAAAGTAGTGGAGTAAAAAGTGCAATATTTATCTCTGACTTGTAGTGGAGTAGAAGTATAAAGTAACAGAACATAGAAATACTCAAGTAAAGTACAAGTACCTCACATTTGTACTTAAGTACAGTACTTGAGTAAATGTACTCAGTCACATTCCACCACTTCATATGTGTAATAAGTGGTGAAATAAGCATAGAGGCTGATCCAGTAATCTTCTGGTTACCATAGTCAGTAAGTGACCAGAAAAGCAAAAAATGATAGATACAAATTTGAAATGAAAAGAAAGGGTTTTGAACTAAAATACTTTCTGTTCAGACTGCAATAATTTCACATGCTATTTATTGACATAATAATGCCTGTCACTTTATGGTGATGAATACTGTACGAGGAGAGGAGGAGGCTCAGAGCCACATCGTGCACATGAGGCCCATAATTAAAAACGTCTCAATGTGTGTGTGTGTGTGTGTGTGTGTGTGTACGAGGTAAGGTTTCAAACACCTCTTATATTTATTTTTTGGACAAAGTCACAGCCAGATCCACCAACCATACCATCATTCTAAACGTGTTGTTATGAAGAATAGGGCTGATTCTGTGGTTATTTAATTACAGTTTTTGTACACTTTTATTTTATTTTAAACTACTTCAGTGACCAAAACCTGTATTTTTTTGGAATATTGTAAAGGCATCTCATGTGGGGCTCAGGAGGTAGAGTGATCGTCCACCTGTCGGAGGGTCAGAGCTTCGATCCCGGCCGACATGTCAAAGTGTCCTTGGGCAAGATACTGAACCCCAAATTGTGTGTGTGAATGTTTACACCGACTGATGAACATGTGACACCTTGTAAGTCTGCCTGTGACTTCTATATGAACGTGTGTGAATGCTGACATGTGTTGTAAAGCAAGCGGTCAATGTATCATTTACATGCGATCAAATAATACTATGAAGGGATTCTGGATTCATCACCTCAATTTTCCTCCTTTTTTCTTGGAATATTAGAGTGTTCAAGTTAGCCAATCCAGATCGAGTATCCTTACGCTCCCGTCCGGAAACCGACCAATCAGGGCCTGAGCTTCCGTGGAGCCGTGTAGCTCCACCCCGCGGCGGCCCCCCTGTAGGGAGGGTGGACCGGAGCAAAGCAAACAAGTTACCTCAGTGGCAGGCCATGTTATTGATGGTCAACGCTGAGAATGAGGGTCAGCCTGTAAACCAGGGGATATGATTAGCGGGAAAATGAACAAGGTAAGATCCCAAAGTGTATTTAGCCTGGAGAGAATCTCCAGTGTCTGGCTGTGCTTGTCTGAGACTCAGTGGTCGCTCGTGTAGTTACTGAAGTCAGTATTTGCAGTGTGTGTGAAGGCTTTCTGGGACGTGGGATGCTGAGTTTCCATGTGGTGGCTGTGCAAGGGCTTCTGTGGAGACGCCACAACTTTAAAAAGCATGTTAAGTTTTGCCTGTATGAGTTTGCTGACTAGTTTCTTTGTTTTGTAAGTTATACGCAATGCCCGATATTGTCTTTGATCACCCCGCCTTTACATACATACTAGTAGTTGTGAGAAACAACAGAAAGAGGGACTTGTTCTCTGAGAAGTTCCTCGATGCCTCGCACTTCATTAAAGTGACATAAAATGTTCTGAATAGAGTCATATGATGCAACTAAGCACCCCCCCACTCTTACTGCGTCAGCGCCCGTCAGTTGTCGTTAATGTCGCGAGGTCATGTTGGAGGGGGGGAAAAGCATGTTTCTCACGAGTGCGTGTGCGCGCGCAAGGTTGTTGTCTTTACATTAACAATGCTAAAATATTATTTGCATGGTAGAAAACGTGTGTACGTATAATTTAAATTTGTTAATGTATTTGCAATAATTGTACTTGTTAAGTATGTGCGGGATGAGTTGGGGATAGTTTCTATACGTTTCTCCCATAACATTCTTTCCCAGCTGTACATCGGATTTGCATTAGCTGCCACTGACTCTGCTGTACCTTAATTCTCTTTACAGAGAAATACAGTTCCGATCTGAGGCAGTATAAAATGTGCGCAAAGAGTTGAGTTACAGTGTAATTCGGTCAAAAACTAGTGCCATGTTAAAGAAAGGTGGCTTGAGTTACACAAACAGTGTGTTGCTCCCGGCCTCATCAGATTGTGATGACAAGCTATTGAGTGTGTGTGCGTGTGTTACTACACATTTCCCAAGGGCACATCAAGAGCACAAGATGACTAAAAAGATGCTGTGAACAAAAATCTGTTGCTACTCAACTATTTTAATTAGTAACTATTTTGATAAGCAATGAGTCATTAAAGTAATGCATACATGTCAGCTTTTTTCAGTCTCTCACATATGGAGATTTCCTGCTTTTCTCTGTTTTGTATCATATTAAAGTGAATATATTTTAAAATGACAAAACAAGACATTTCAAGACATCACTTTGGACTTTAGAAAAGTGTCCACCCCAGTTTTTCAAACGATTACGACATACTGTGTGTGCGCGTGTGTGTGTGTGTGCGTGTGTGTGAGATTAATGGCTGTTGTGTGGTTCATACATCCAACAATTAGTGTTGGCTCTGTATCGTGATCCCTTGTCAGAGTTCCTATCCTGCTGCTTTGCGCCATGAGGAAAAAGAGCTACGCATTAACAACAAGATAACATTGTCCAACCTCTCCAACCTTTCCTTTACTGATAGCAGTGGTTATTAGAACTTTTTCTCCTATGTGAACCATATGTAATGTAGAGAGGCAGCAGTCAGAAGGCATTTTGGTCGGATTAGAAAGGGAGCTTGTGATTTTAAAAAATTAGTTTTTCTGGGAAAACCTGGGCAACAGCAAACACTGACTACGTTTACATGCACACTAATATTCTATTATTCCGAATATAACAATACTTGGAATTTAAACGGGTCATAGAAACAGCATATCCTGCTTGGATATTCCGAATTAGGCTTTATTCCGAATGTAGCAATTTCCAGTTAAGACATGTGGGATGTGCCATTATTACCGTAATTTCCGGACTATAAGCCTCTACTTTTTTCCCACACTTTGAACCTCGCGGTTTATACAATGACGCGGCTAATTTATGGATTTTTCCCGCTTTCACAAGCTTCATGTCGCCAAAAAACTGAGCACCGTCACATAATGTGACGTAAATCGAGCGCGCTCAAACTTCCCGTTCATTACAGTAATTAACTTTTTTACGAAATTTCTCGGTGTTTCATTCAGTGTACCAAATGAACCTCTAAAAACATTATGCCAACCTTCAGTTGCATTATTAGTTCTTGGAATGTCTTCAGCAGCGGACATTATGAACAGCGGACATTATGAATGGTCACGATTCTGATTACGGTCATTTTGTCCCCCTCATCATGGCAAAGACACGGAGAAAGGCATATGATGCAGCTTTCAAGTTGAAGGTGTTTAAAGGCCTATTTATTTTTGTTCCAAGCCGTGTTTCGTTAAAGCCTGTGTAAAGTTCATTTGTTTCAATGTACCGGTAGGCACCTGCGGCTTATAGACATGTGCGGCTTATTTATGTACAAAATACATATTTTTTAAAAATTCAGTGGGTGCGGCTTACATTCAGATGCGCTGAATAGTCCGGAAATTACGGTATTTGGGTTTTTGGAGCATTCTTCTGTAATATGCGTATTAATTGCGATTTTAACAAATATGGCAATGCTGACCTTTCCAAGGAGGTGGTTGAAGGAATGAAAGATGGAGGCTGTGGTCGCACAGTCGAACAAAAAAGTGTTTTTCGACGGTTGTATGTTAATAGGAATATTTGTGGAAAAATAATTTTTATTAGCCATGTAAACGACTTAGTGGGAATTTAGTCTTTTTCGAAATAACGGCGAAAACCAGACTATTTTGTGCATGTTAACGTAGTCAGTGTTGCCTTTGAGCAAAGCACCGAGCTGCTCCGCTGGAGATGCTCAGTATAGTACGAGCAGTACAGTACTGTTGTTGTACTTAGTGTATAGTAAGTATTCTATATTTGTAATTATTGGGTGTAACTGAGAGGTTTGATGGTCCAGAAATGGTCCATGATGGCTGTTTTTACTTGGGACGCTCCCCTGTTCACTGCCACACCTGAGAGGCTGAAACAGAGCCTGGTTCACATTCCCGTGTGCCAGATGCAGTTACACCGAGTTCAAAAATCTACAGTAGCAGCCATTCACTCTCGCCTGGAAAATCCTGCTGCAATAAAAACAAATGGAGGCAAATGATTCGCATCGAGTAAGTCCGGCAGGAGCAGCGGCAGGTTTCCTTGGAATGGTACTTTCTGCGAGTCATGTATCTGAGGCTGCAATCTGACCAGATCCGGTCCTAACTAACACTCCTAACCATCACTTCATCTTTAACACCGGATGACACTTGTTTGAGGCAACTTCACAGTACACGGGTAACGTTTTGAGGGAAAACAGATGGTACATTTTTCCAGTAAATACCAACAACTGCAGCAGAAGGTGTTGGTGGTGGTGCTGGAGCAATAAGACCATTCTGTGTGTGTGTGTGTGTGTGTGTGTGTGTGTCTGTTTACAAACGTCACGTTGTGGGGACTTGCCTTCCTTCTGGGGACAAAATGCAAGTCCGCAAAATGTAAATCATTACATTTTAGGGTGAAGACTGGGTATAAGGTTAGTGTGAGGTTCGGTTCAGGTTAAGGTTCAGATTAAGGGTTAGGCAGGTTAGGGTAAGTCTCCAGGAAATGAATGTAAATCAATGTAATGTCCTCTAAAGTGAAACTCAACTGTGTGTGTGTTTTGTTTGCGTGTGTGTTCGTGTTAGCAGCAGGAGTCCTAGTGAACGGAAGTGCATCATGGCGGCACACTGACCTCACCTCGGGAACAGGCAGTCTCTGTTCCCTCCACTGCCTGTCCCACCCTCTGGACACACACGTGCACACTCGCATACAAATGAATTGACACATTTATGAACACACATGCTGGCCTCGATGCCAACAAATGATGCAGGAACCCAGAAACCCAGACCCAGGAGAGACGCTCTCAATGGAGGGTATGATTTCAGTACACAAGAAGTCTCAAACACACCACTGAATGGCTGTGTGTTGTAGTATAAGACATACTGTACGGCTTGTCGTCCATTTCGGATGAATATTAAATGTTCCTGTCACAGAAAGGAGAGTCAGGCCATTTCCATTGCAACTGAGAGTCAAGTCTGTGAATTCAGGAGGAGAATTATGCAAGTCGGTGTATTGGAGTTGATCCATTTATGCATATTATTGTCTTTTGATCTCCAAAACGCGTTTGGGGTGTAAGTGGTATATACATTTTGAATTGCCCTACCATATATTTGAAATTGTGTTACATTCCCGCAGAAGGTGTATTAATGATCCTTAAGCAGTGGCACTTTTTTTGCACAAAAATGGAAGAGCAGGCACATATGGTTGATTATTTAGAATTGTCTTCGTTTATTTTAGCTTGAAACAAAAGGATGCCGTTGCACGTAGGAGGGTTAGTCGTGTGAGTCGGAAAAAGGACCAGCATGCTGCCATTCAGTTTTCAGATAAACACAATTTATTCAGACCGGCCACAAAAAAGGAGAAACATAAACCATTTTACTTTTGGTTTATTGCTTAGGGTTCTCTGCACACAAATAGTGAGGGGAAAAACCTTCACAGTACACAAAACACTGGCACAAACGGGTATGCTTCTCTTCCAAAACCTTGTATACCCTGTCGCCAAGTTCCATTATGAGTGACGATCACAGAGTTGTTCTAATGACAAAATCAGTACAGAGTTTCCCCTCAAGGCTTCTTGACGTGTGCCCTCGCTGACCACCTGCAGCTGAAGCTGAGGTCACAGTCCAGTAGTCAGTAATGCACTACTCCCACACAATGCCTCATCATTGTCTAAATATCAGGACTATTTTTAGAGTGGAGGAAGAGGGAAGGAGCAAGAGAGTTTCCAGGGGTGTGTGTGTGGACCAATGGTTTCTGTGTATTTGTTTTTACATTTGTATGCATAAATCACTCTCCGTGTGTGCATCTCTTGTGTCCAACCCCTCCCTCATTCAATCCAGCTACTGTTCAGTGATGGCTGGCAGACGTGCAGCGAAGAAGGGGGAGGGATTTCTGGTTAGAAAGCGTTTCTTTGACTCCAGAAAACCCCTGCTTCCTTTTTCAGCCAGAAAGCTAAAAATATTAGAAAAAGGATCTTCTTGTGCGTAGCAGATGTTGCAGGGGAGGTGGGGTCTGTCCTGGTGTACACAGGGACAGGAAGAGGAAAAGGGAAGGCTGTCTGTTTTCACTGACTGTCTGCAGGGACACCCGTCTGCACGTGAGTGAGTGTTTGTGTGGAATTTGTTTCTTCCTGAGGTCTCAGGTAGCAGGTTTACAACCCTTGTCACTGCTGTGGAGGTATGGGTAGGTCCCGGCTGGTGGAGGCTTTGTAGCTCAAAGTGGTGCCATGTACTGTATGCTTGTGAGGGGTTAGTCCACCAGTATTGTTGGCAGATGGATCCAGTTTGGTTAACCTGTGTGGTTGTGCATCCACAGTGTTAGTGAATAAACAGATTTGTTTATTTGCTGCTAAATAGAAAACAATAATTGTTTTCTTATTTTGAGTTTCGTTCTGTTGTTGAAATGACACAACCATTAGCTCACTGAATGCCGAATAACACATGGTTTACCAGGGGAAGATGTGTTTTTTTTTTTTTTTTATCCTTTACAGTGGTGACAGTAATTACTATCCTGCGGACCAGGCTGAGCATCACATGTTGTTTTTTAGTCTTATACACTCAGGCTCTACCAGCTGTTTTCTGCTTTCTCTGTTGTAAACCTCCTTCACTGAGGTTTCCTTTGCCGGACTCCCAAGTTGAGCAGAGTGGAGTGGTTGGACGGAATTTGGTGGTTAACCCAGTTTGCTTTCCTTAATTAAGGTGGTCATGCATTAGTACGTTCCTCCATGATACAAGAGCAATGCCCCGCACTCTCTAATGTTCTGTAGGGGACTTATTTCTTTCTGACCAAAATGACATATGTTAATGTTAAATACTTAACTGTGCTTTATCTAATATGAAGGTTAAAATGTAGCTATTTTTCGACAAAAAAGGTCACAATACAGTCTCGTTCACCGCTAAATCTGAAATTTGTAGGTTTCCATATTTTATTGCCCTTTACCACAGAGCAAGGTAAGTTGAAATAACTGGAAAGAACTCCGAGCTTAATACTTGCTGTTGTTGCAGCCTGCTATGCCAACAATGATGTTCCCATACAACAAAGCTGAATCATAAATTACGTTTTCGAGGAAAACCTATTTTCTCCCATATTACATTTTTGTAGCTTCATAAATCCATTTCCTGAACAGTGTCCTGAACAAAATATTGTGAGCCAGAAAGTTGTCATCCAGAGCAATAAAAGTAAATCTGCCAGTCTTAACACTCAACCATGTAAATAAATAAAATGCTGTTGACACTACTTCCATTTAATAGCTGTTGTGGAGCTTTTGACCATATCACATGATCTTTGCCCTGTTGTCATGGAATTGTTATGAAGTAATCCTCAACCATGTTGGATTTAAAGTTTGTCTAAATGGACCTACAGCTTCCGATGTAAAGAATTAACTTAGATTTTTCCAAAAATACTCGAGTCTGTTGAGGTTCAGTGGTCACACTAACCACTTGGCTTACATATCGCGTTGCTTTCGACACAGAAAAGCAGCAAAGAGGTAATGGTTTTGGGATCGGTTTGGGGTTTTACTCTGCAGGAATGCGGAAAAACTACTGGCCCGATTTTCCTGAAAATGAGTGAAAGAGTGTAGCATGGGCCTTAGGAAGAGTACATTCAATTTCAAGCCGATCTGAAACATATCAACATGTCTGATATGTGCATTATTTTTCACTTTCGTTAACTTTGCGAGATACAACACTTGACCTTTATTGGATAGCCAAAATAGAGAGGTGACAGGAAATGAGGGGAGAAAGAGAGATGGGGGATGTTCCCCAGCAAACTGAGGACGTTGTGGTTCATGGTCAGGGCCTTAACCCCTAGGCTGAGGAAACTTACCATCAAGTCCACTCACATGAACCAGAGTATAGCAGCTTATATTGGTGTCAATCCATCAGAGACCTTACACAGCATTCAGTAGCGAGTGGTGTATCACTGTCTGACCATGATTGCCTGCGGTTGGACTATATAGTGGTCTTGATTGTGTCTGAAACAGGAAGAATGTTGCCAACCTGTCATCTATGTGGTTATCTCTCAGCCCACATCACGACTGCGGTTAAGTTGACAGTAACTGGTTGCTTTTTTAAATTCACCGTGGGCCCTGTGTGTATACGCATGCATTCTTACACACACACACACACACACACACACACACACACACACACACACACACACA